>JAHBBA010001232.1:0-126383 GCA_018806925.1 Skeletonema costatum
CTGTAGGTCATTTGACCCATTTTGACTCCAGCCATTTCTACAGGGAAGCACGTAGGAATTAGTATCTTAGGATTGTAGGAGAAATAAATCTTGTTTGCACATGTAGAAATTTAATTCCCACTGTGGAGCATACTGGCGGCTACAGGATACCACTGCGTAGGAACATCAGTTGCACCTTAATCTTGTAAGCATTTTTCTTGTAAATGTTTGATCCCAAACGCATTCTTCGTCCTCTTAGCCAGAAGCTGTCTCGTGTACAAGAACGTCACCACAATCATCTCCCATCATCTCCCCCTCTGTTGCGTTTTATTTTTCCCACCTTGGAAGGAAAAAAAATTCCACATGAACACCACCTCGCACTCATTCTCTCTAGAGGTCCGAACAGTTCCATGTATGGAAGTAAGTTTTGGTAGCTCCCACTCGGGCTTCTTCTCTTACCATGACCATGTATAAGAAGGACACTGCCTCGTGTACAACATCACCATCCCTCTATTGTACTTTAATTTTCGCACCTTGGAAGGAAAATAAATTCCACACGAACACAACCTCGCACTCATTCTCTCTAGAGGTTGGAAACAGTCTCATGTATCAAAGTAAGTTCTGGGTAGTTCCCACTCGGGCTTCTTCTCTGACCATGTTATTGTTAGGGAATTTGATCATGTTGCCAATTCGCGTCATGAGTGCCTCCCTGTTCCCAATCTGACTTCTGTTGTATGTCTCTGCCGTGTGCTCAGCTCTCCTCTGAAGGTTGATTACCGCCTCGCATAGTTAGCCGTTCGTCTTTTCGGTACAGTAGAGTATCCTGTCGATGGAAATGTTTGGACCAGTCCAATGAATGGCGCTGTCCTGAGGATGATCGCCCACTCTCCTCCCCTGCTGCCGAGCGCCTTCCCCTGCTTTAATTACCATGTTGTATGGCTTTTCCGTGTGGTACAGTCCATGTTGATTGTCGTTGTGTGCCACCTGTTCCCAATACACGAGAGAAATGAATGCAAGATTGATGAGTGTGTGTCAAACCAGAAATACAGACGGACATGCGGCTTACCCTTTTGTGTCCGCTTGCGTTTTGTTCCGACTGTCAGTGATCTCCTTGTGAACCATTGATGCATCTTGCGATTTGTTATGCGCTCACCTTCCACTTACCTGTAAGATGCCTTTTGCTGCCTTTCCCTCCCCACATCATCCCATTACTTTTAATTTTTGCACCTTGGAGGAAAAAAAAAGTTCGGTACGAAAATAAAATACAACCTGCACTTCGTGTCGACTTTATTGCATGTCTCTGTCGTGTGCTCAGCTCTCCTCTGAAGGTGCTCTACCCACCTCTCCCGCTTGATTACCGCCTCGCATAGTTAGCCGTTCGTCTTTTCGGTACAGTAGAGTATCCTGTCGATGGAAATGTTTGGACCAGTCCAATGAATGGCGCTGATCCTGAGGATGATCGCCCACTCTCCTCCCCTGCTGCCGAGCGCCTTCCCTGCTTTAATTACCATGTTGTATGGCTTTTCCGTGTGGTACAGTCCATGTTGATTGTCGTTGTGTGCCACCTGTTCCCAATACGCGAGAGAAATGAATGCAAGATTGATGAGTGTGTGTCAAACCAGAAATACAAACGGACATGCGGCTTACCCTTTTGTGTCCGCTTGCGTTTTGTTCCGACTGTCAGTGATCTCCTTGTGAACCATTGATGCATCTTGCGATTTGTTATGCGCTCACCTTCACTTACCTGTAAGATGCCTTTTGCTGCCTTTCCCTCCCCACATCATCCCATTACTTTTAATTTTTGCACCTTGGAGGGAAAAAAAAAGTTCGGTACGAAAATAAAATACAACCTGCACTTCGTGTCGACTTTATTGCCACCGCAAATTCTTCATGTGTTGTCACAGTGCGTGACTCTCGTTGCAATTGACTCTCGTTGCAATCCACTAACCAACTATCCGCAGCTTTTCAGATATGCATCGCAGACAGCTATCCGATGTTTTAGTGCAGTAGATATATTTAGTCGCCAGACGGAGCTGCGTTTATTGCTCGTTTTGTTTCGGGCGGTGGCTGTGGTAGCGCATGTTGTGCACACATCTCATCGAATGGATATTTACATCTCTTAGTGCATATTGGCAAGATTATTGCGGTGATCGACTACTGTTGGCACTGCTATTAATGGCGATCAAAACAGACATGCTGCATGTTGTCTCGCTGTCGGTGGGAGCATAATATTATGATCGGCCGGAGGAGGTGTGTGAAGAAAAAAGATCTTTTGTGTTGTAGATTGAGTGATGTTTCCGCGGGAGATAGAAGGATTTGTTGCGGTCGTCGCCTATCGTTGTCACCGCTATTGCATGGCGATCAAAGCAGACATAACGCTGGTTGTTTACTTGGACTTGGGAAGATATGGCTGGTCGGAATCTACTCATCGCAGCGCCATGATGAGTGAGAGAACTCTGTGGGGGTGATGAAAAAGATTTTGCAGTTTGGCGCGCGCGGGCAAAGATCTTTTTCTCCTTTTGCGCGCGCTTCCGGCAGCATGCGCAACTATCAGGATAACCATCTGAGACACATGTCTGGTAAGTAATCTAGAAGCAAGATGCAACAAGCCAAGCAGCCTGACCATATTAATTTATGAAACAGGTGCAAAAAATAAAGTAGCATTCAACATAAACTGTTCATTATACACATATCCATCTTTGCAGAGCAACTTTATAGACAGATATAGTTATTACAAAGAAATTTGCTTGGCACATGCATGCCCACCAGAGCAAAGCCCCGAGGGCCACACTGCAGCACACTCATACTCACAGCACACACAGCACTGCAGGGACAGACCAGTTTATACGGATACTGTCTTCGCTGATGTACCCGCATGGGGAGGTGTTCATGCTGCTCAAGTTTTTGCTGGAAAGATGTCACAGTACATCTCTGTTCATGGATGTAAGACGGACAAGGATTTCCCACGCTGCCTTGAGGACGAGATAAGGAAACGGGGAGCAATGGACAAGCTAGCTTCTGACAGGGCTAAGGCAGAAACCAGTGCCAAGGTATTTGATATTCTTCGCACCCTCTTCATCCAAGACTGGACTTCAGAACCACATTTTCATCACCAGAACTTCGCAGAACGTATGATTCAAGAACTCAAGAAATTCACGAATTGGGTACTCAACTGGTCCGATGCCCCACCAGAGGCATGGTATGCGGCGTTTGAATACGTCACCTTCGTCATGAATCGAACTGCTAAGGAACGTCTAAATTGGAGAACTCCGGTTGAGGCTCTAAATGGACAGACTCCGGACATTTCTATGCTACTGCACTTTACTTTCTGGGAACCAGTATTCATTGCTAACTACCGCGACAAAGGAAAGAAGAATTTCCCATCGACTTCTGATGAGATTATCGTCCGTTTTGTTGGTTTTGCCGAAGATGTGGGGCACAGCTGTACATTCAAAGTGTATAATGAGGAAACTCGTGAGATTCTTTACCGTTCTAGTTTGCGTAAGGTTAACCCGGACACTGACATCCTAAATGTCCCACCTTATGATCCTAAACCGAAGGATAATGTTGATGATGAAGGGATTGAAGAGATAGTTCAGACTCGAGTGAACGAGAATGGGTTGCGGAAGACGGCGATGTTTGAACCACACGAACTTGTGGGACGCTCTTTCTTAATGCCTCATAACCAGGATGGAACTCGAGATCGTGCCACGGTGATTGGATATGAACAAGAAGAGAGTCCTGGGATTGATGTAATGGAGGACTTCCAGAGGGAACTCGATGAACGGCCAGCACGCATCAAGTTCAAGGCGAAGGTGGGAGCTGAGGGTCTGGAACGATACGTTGAGTGGAGCGACATGTGTGATTTCGTGGAGGAACAAATTCAACATGAAGACAAGACTTGGAATTTCAGAAAGATCATTGGACACAGACGAGATCTCGGACCGAGGGATAAACCACAGATCCAAATTGAGTGGGAATCTGGGGAGATTACTTTTGAACCCATTACTGAGTTCTACAAGGATGAGCCATGGCTATTATCGGAGTACGCCCAAGAGAAGGGTCTCATTGAAGATTGGGAGAGAAGATGTCCCCGTTTGAAGCTTCGTAGGCATGCCAAGAACGCGCAGAAGATGATGAGAGTGATCAATCAAGCGAAACGCCAGAGTTACCAAAACACCCCTATCTACATGTTTGGTGTGAAGGTACCAAGGAATCATGAACAGGCCGTCAAGTTTGATGAAGAAAATGGGAATACCCTTTGGCAAGAGGCAGAAGCTAAGGAAATTGAACAGATGTTTGAATACAACGTGTTTGAGGATCGAGGTCATCGTAGTACTGGACAACGGCCTGAAGGATACAAGCAAATTCGCTTACACCTTGTGTACGCGTGTAAACATGATGGGAGAAGGAAAGCAAGAATCGTGGCTGGCGGACATTTGACGGATCCACCCTTGGAAAGCGTTTACTCCGGTGTAGTATCTCTTCGCGGACTTCGCATGGTCATCTTCTTGTCAGAACTTAACAAGTTGTCAGTATTCCAGACGGATATTGGAAATGCATTTCTTGAGGCAAGAACTACCGAGAAGGTGTACGTCATTGCAGGTGGAGAATTTGGCTCATACAAGGATCACATCTTTGTCATTGTTGGTAGCTTATACGGACTGAAAACGAGTTCCAAGCGATTCCATGAAGTATTGAATGATGTGCTACGTGAAATGGGATTCTTTCCGTGTGTGGCAGAACCAGACATTTGGATGAGAGCGATGAATGCAGACGGCACCGTGATGTCTGATGAGGATAAAAAGAAGGAACAACCAGCTTTCACCTACGAAGGAGTCAGTCGTCCAATCTTTGGTGGTTACTATGAATACATTGCGACGTATGTCGATGATCTAACGATAGGTTCTAGGGATCCTGATTCAATTCTACAATACCTGCAAGTGAGAGCAAAGTTCAAATTGAAGGGTTCTTGTGAAATTAATTACCTACTGGGATGCGATTATTGGCGGGACAGTGACGGAGTACTATGCTCAGCACCGAAACAATACTTGGAAAAGATGGAGGTTGAATATGAACGATTGTTTGGAGAGAAGCCAAGAAGAAGTCGAGCACCTATGGATCCGAATGCACATCCAGAATTGGACCAATCAGAGTTCCTAGATGATGAACAAACGAAGATCTACCAGTCATTGATTGGGGCAGCGCAATGGGCTATTTCTTTGGGACGCATAGATGTCTGTGTTCACGTAATGACACTGGGTAGTTTTAGAGCGAAGCCTAGGAAAGGACATATGGACGCCATCAAGAAGTTCTATGGTTACCTTTGCAGGATGAAGGACGCTACCATCCGTTACCGAACAGATATGCCTGATTTGTCTGATTTGGAGATACAAGAGTATGATTGGTCAAGAACAGTCTATGCGGGTTCAAATGAGCGGTATCCTGAAAACCTTCCGATTGCAAGAGGGAATCCGGTGCAACAGTTGTCATACGTAGATGCAAACTTGTATCATGACATGTTGAGTGGAAAGGCAGTGACAGCAATATTACACATGCTGAACCAAACACCAATTGACTGGTATTCGAAGAAACAGAATACAGTGGAAACTGCCTACTTTTGGATCTGAAAATGTTGCTGCGAGGACTGCAATTGAACAGATGAAGGATCTCAAATTTACCTTGCTCTATTTGGGAGTACCGATAGTTGATCGTTCAATCATGGTTGGTGACAACAAGACTGTGGTGGACTGTGCGACACAACCGCACTACAAGTTGGTGAAAAGACACCTGATGCTTTCATATCAAATGGGGCGCGCTGCATGGAGCCGATTTGCCCTGTTACGAGGAGGAAAGAGTGGAACTGCGACGCGGGCCCTCGGGGCTGTGAGTGCCATTTCCTTTGGTTGGAAAGTGTATGCATATTATTGACATGGTACCCACCTATAAAGTTGCTCTGCAATAATGAGGATACCGTTTAGTCACACTCCCAAGTATGATCCTGCGAGCCCCCATTCGAAACTTCAGCAAAACTCGCCACCACGCACGACGACACCACACATCACACAAAACGAACAAACACCATGTTCCTTGTTCCCTACTTATGCCTATCACGACATCCGCCTGACGTTATACAGCGGTATGCACGGCTACCTTGATCGGAAATCAACGGCGCATCGAATGATACGCAGCGATCAGAGCAGAACATGGTATTTCCCTTGGAATTCGGCTCAACGCCATCAGCGACGTGGTGATGACCATCATCAAACGAAGATGTGTGTTCCCTACGCCTATCACGTCAACCGCTTGTTGTTACAGCGATAAGCATGTCGACCATCATCCGCATTGAACGGGACATCGAGTGATACGCAGAGATATTAACGAAACACTGTAGTTCCCCTGTAATTTGGCTCAACGTCGTCGGCGACGTGGCGATAGCCATCAGACATAACAATCGCCGCATCCAACAAAGCAAAAGCTATCGCTGTCGATAGATCGCCGAAGAGGCATGGCCATGTTGTGCTCTGAAATAACAATAAATACGACACACATCGCATTTGATGATTTCGGTTGAGCAGTAATTCATCTGTCTACAAAACAATTAAAGCTGGAGATATGTTAGAAGAATGGACTGCCGCTCCATTCTACCAAGAGATTTGATTCTACTTCTATCAGTCATCACATGAGCACCTTCCCCCCCACAAACATTGAAGTTGGACATTTTTTTGGCAGCCGGTATCATCGAACAGAACATGATGAGTCAGGAGATAAGGGAGCAGTGCAAATAAACTTTCTTCTTCTAATGTGAACACAACCACACACACATTTTGTGCTCATTGGTCGTCATCTTGGGGTCATCAGTCATTTTGTGCTTCGACTACCATTAGAAAGCGAGCAACATGTCAATTGATAACAGAATGAAGATATATCCAAAAGAGAAAGAGTGTCAAGTTTGACTATGATAACATCACCTGACTCTGACATGCAACAATCAATCACTTCGAACAAGATAACATTCAATCATCTACAGCAACCATACATATCGCGAAACATCCTTATTGCCAGCAACAGCAGTAGCGATAGACACAGCGTCATCTACTACAACATACATATCCGCAACAATTCACCACTCCATGCATCATCAAACGAAACAGCAACACAAAATCGGCAGTGTAAACAACTATCAGAGACCACTCGCACTGTGTTCAATACCTCTATATCAAAGTTACACTTCAAACAAAGTTGATTGGCACTCATTTCATTGGAGTAAAACCGGAGGAAATTAGAATGGAGTGGCACTCTGTTCTACTTTCAGCAGTGGGGAGTCAGAAGGGAAGCAACTTGGGGGTGAAAACTGACATTTGGATCATTTATGCGAGAAATATTACATGCTAAATCCACCATTTTACCGTATTCTGTCTTGTAATAGGGCCATCTAGCCAAAAAAGCTTTCTCATATTTGCTAATTAAGCCAGGTACTTCTCGCTTTCTACGTAGGAACAAATACAAATCCTACGCCGGTATGCTCTACAGGGCTTCTACGTGTCCTACAGGTAAATGATACAGCTAAATCCCAAACATAGTAATTCCTACGTCGGCTCTACAGGGATTTTTTGGCTGAATTTGGCTGAATTTACCACCTATAGGGGTAGGGCACCTCCGGCACCCCGAAATTACACGTTGCGCTCCATTCTGATCGGGGCCCCGAGGGCCGATCATTACGTTAGAGAGGCGATGGCAACTGGAAACTACGGATATGTTTGGCTGAATGGAAAGGATAATCCAGCTGATATACTCAGCAAACATTGGGCGTACGGGACTGTTTGGAAATTACTCCAACCTCTGTTGTTTTGGCAAGGAGATACGAATGATTGTCCATCTAAGATGACTGATCTGACGTCAGGATAGAAATGTTTTGGAGAACATGGATGAACTGGGAAGAAAACTGGGGAGAAAATGGGGAGATATCAACGTAACAACATGTACAGTTGATTGGGGAGTGTTGAATGTCTGCGGAAGACATTTTTGAGATTGTAAATGCAACGGCACAGTTGTTGTATCTGTGTATAGTGTCACACTTGAAGGATTCGAGAGGGAATCTTGATCGCTGAAGATCGCTGGATAAGATCAGCCATCTGCTTGATGCGCGAGTTCTTTTTGAGCACAAAACCCGCAATGGCGGCCACTTTTGGAAATTATTGAAAATAACTACTTGTTAGCACTACTGAACAGCGGCATCGGCTTTGCCGCCGCCGTACTTCTTTTATTACATCGCGTAGTCTCGGTGGAGCGTCATAATAGCGATGGGCATGCAATAGCGTCCCGTCCACGTTCGAGATAACATCCAAGTCTACTTTTGCGCGAAGCGGAAACTTAACACCTCACATCCAACCGACGATTGCTACGAAACCGCACCATCGAGGAACAAGCAAAGTAAATCCCTTCCCACTGTAATCTTGCTGTCATCTAACACCACCCTTTAACCAATGGGCAAGAATTTTCTGCACGGGGTTTGGGGTTTAGCTGAAGTGTAAACCCTGCAATTTTTGGCACCAACCCAATACTCTATCTTTGTAGCACTGGCATCCAACGTTGTAGCTTGGTCGAGTCGAGAAGAACCTAGGTCCAGTCCTGACTTGACTCCGAAGCTTGGACATATGTTTGATGATGTAACTTAGCGTCCGGTGTACCCTTACATACAGTACCCTTACATGCAATGTACTAGTTAGATGGCCAACGCCGCCTGCTAAAAAAGCCCCCAAACCCCCGCGCGTGGAGGAGAAGGAGGCTCCGCGCGCTCAGAAAAAAATCCCCACAATCACGCCAGATGAGGCTAAAGATTCGGCAACCCTCAAATCAGATACCATTAAGGTTATTTCTCGTACATGATGATTCCCACGTTGATTTGTGAGAAAGTGCCATCTGTGTGTGAGAAAAATACCTTAACCCTAATGGTATTTTCAACCCCCTTTTAAGGATATTGCAGGCTACTTTAGCAAACACACGAAGATGGTTTTCTTACTTCCAGACCTTAGATGAGAAAGCAGCAAAGAAGCTAAAAAACGGGACCGGTATTGTATTCGTGTGAAAGGTACATACAGAGACATATCAGTCGTTTCAAAGCTCGCTCACTCTGATACAACCAAACGCAAGATTGACCAAGAAAGGAAGCATGAGCATGACAAAGCAGGGGAATGATCATTGCGTTCGGAGTGATGGCATGCTCCACAAACTTTTAGTTTTTTGAACGTCAACATCAACATCATCCTCTTCATATTTACATATGTTACGTTATTGTTCTCTCTATTTTTCAAAGGCTCAGAAATAATTCACAGAATCTACACATTCACTAGAGTCGACCTCCTCATGGAGCCACCAGATCAGTCCCAACGAGTGTCATCATCACCTGCAGATATTGACTCCGTGCGCAAGAAATTGCAGGCATGTAGGAATAGAAAGAGGAAGAGTAGGGAGAAGAGGAAGAAGGATTTAAGGTCTCAGAAGGATAGGAAAATATACGAAAAGAGGAAGAAGAAGTCAAAGTCGACGCAGGCTGCAGTGAAACCCGAGGCGCCTCTGTCGTTTCCAGATCATGTTAGCTCTGTAGGAGTGGGGCAATCCAGCATGAGGGAGGATGTTGTCATGGCGGATGAAAATCAAGAGTTGAAGAGCGGTGATGGGGCGCCTTTGTCAGAGCCTGCCAGCAGCGCATGCGGAGGGGATGCACAGGGCGGGAGGAGCGAGGAGGAGGACATTATAGCTGACGAATATCGAGAATTGAACAGTGTGGATGGCGGAGAAGAACCTTTGTTCGATGAAGGAGTAGATGAGTGCAGAACTCGTTGGTTGCCTCATGACGCCGATAGGAAGTGTGACAACTGCAGAAGGAGGTGTTTTACAGACGATGTCAATTCTCCTTATTATTTTGATATGTGTATTATTTATTCTCACAAGATAAACCCTATTTGCGCTGCCCCCTTCTTCACACATGCACGCCCGTGGTGCTCCCTTTATAAACCAATCCGACTTTTCCTCCAAACGCTTTGACACTTGATCAAACACACTCTCAAATATGAACGCATCATGTTCGGACTGTGGAGCCGTTGGGTCCTTCGATGGCCCTTCTCTTCCTCCCTTCTCCGATATCCTTATCCTTCCCACTCTTCATCAACGCCCCCCACTCCATTCCCCACCCGGCTCCCCACCTCGCAATTGTGTGTCTCTAGTCTGAAAAACAACAACAAGATGCAAATTTCCATCGCGGCCACCTCTTCCCTCAACTAAAAAAAACACTTCAGCCCTCACTTCTCCGAAGCTTGGACATATCTTCTCTTGTTCTTGATGTTTGTGCCATTATATGTGCCGATGATGGTCTGATTGAACATTATACGTAATGTTATATTTCAGACAACCGAACAAACCACCATGAACAAAATGGACATGAGGAGACTGGCGGCCGCTCATAGATCATAGCGTACTTCTTCCATACTCTCAATAATACCACAATGAACGCCACCGGCGGCACCACCGCAAACAACCCATCCACACAGCAGCAGCACAATCCAACCGTGCCCACCACAATCGGCGCCCTCCTCACGGAAGAATACACACTCGACCCTCTGTCACATCAACCCTCCTTTCTAGAATTAACATGTGTCGATGTAGCACGAAATTCAGGAAGGGTGGCTCTATCTGCCATGTGGGAGGTGGGCGTAACATGGCTAGAGGGTGTATTAGGAAGATTACGACGAATGGAACATCTTGCGGATAGATTATTAGCCTACTCTACTGCAGCTGCTAGATCCCCATCGTCAACGAACATGCTAGCGGCCTTCTCCAAAACAATCAAAACGACGACACGTCGAATAAAATTATGGTACTATTCTCATCTACGACGGATGTGTCATTTGCTACATCGGACAATCAAAACGTTTGGTCCAGAACTTCAAATATTGATATTATTCTCGATAGATTACAATTGTATTCATTACTTGAGCGGTTCGACAGCTTGCGAGATGGTATATGGATTGAAGCGATCCAAGCTTGTCCAATCTAGCAGCAGCAAGGGACAATACAAGGTGGTAGAACTGACGAAATGGGATAAAACAATGTCGGCATTGTTGGCGGCATTGTTCCCATACTGCAAGCAAAGATGTGACAATTGGTATAAGGAATTGACCGAGCAGTCAGAGTCAGAGGAGCAGCTAACGGCACACTTTGAAACGAGGATGCAAATATCCCAAGGACATGACACAAATCGACAATTTCAATCCAACAATATCAATTCTACAAACCATAGTATGACACTTGACAAATTCAAACAAAAAATTGTCAATTTCTATCCATATCTTCACATGACGCATGAACTATCAATATTCCTTTACCAATTTGCATATTTGTTGGAATACACACCCTACTGGAGTTTCTCGATGCATACACTACGAGTCATGTTGCGGAGGATGACTGTGGCAGATGTTCAAGAGCAGCAGAGGCAGAAACAACCATTGTTGCAGAAATCACAAAATGACGGAGAGAGAGTTCTTGATGCTAATATCATGACAAAAAAGAATGATGCACCACCAATAAATCCATCAAGCATGATCAAGGGAGCATTACTTTTTTCGGTATCGTATGTCCTTCTTTCGGGGTGGGTGTCTCATTTTCAGAGAGAGCTTCGATTGCGTCGCAGACGTTGGATTGCTGGAGAAGGATCCTCTACGGCAAATGATACTACCACTGACGACAATAACGCCGGGACATCTCGCAAACAGTTGCCGATTCCACCACCTCCAATGAATCCGGAAGTGTTGGTTGACGATGAGGGAAATACCAGACACATAGACAAATGGTCATGTCCGATATGTCACGAGCCACGAATCAATCCAACTGCGTCGACATCTGGATATGTGTTTTGCTATCGTTGCCTGATCATGCATCTCCGCCAAAAGGGCGAGCACTGCCCCGTCACGGGAGTATTCTGTAACGAATCAATGGTAATACGACTATTTGAGCCAACAGCTACAAGCAAAAGTGCCAATAGGAGACCTAATACTCGATAACATGTCTTCCCTAATTTAGTATCTTTAAGACAGACACTTAACAACATCTAGTTTTTCATTACACAAAGCGGCTGTTCCCTCACGCACGAATTACACATTTTCAGGTTCTAACGGTATTGAATTCTCAGCAGCTGTTACATTCACAACAACAAAGCACCCGCAAGCCTTTGTATGAAAACCCTTTCATTGTGTCGTATGGCCAATTTAAGCAACTTCATCTCTGGATTTGTTGGTTTCTGCCATCGCAATGTCTCCATCCTCCTCCTGCTCATCCTTTGCCACCAAATTGTAATTTTTTGCCTCTTCCTCCGGCTGAGCCATCAAGAAGATTGGTTTCCTAGCACGCTCTCCACGAAGCCTAATATCGATCTTACTGAAGAAAAGAGTGAAGAAACCGGCCACGAGGGGTGTGACAATGAAAGTAACCATTGTTGTGGAATCCACAAAGAGCACATTGAGTGGAATTGGTCAACCAGAAATAAGACCAGGGCCCCGTAGCAATGACTTCTCCCGTGATAGGATTCACAGCCTCATTAAATCCAAGAAACTTTTCCATTGACAAGCACTGCAACGATACCAGACCAAATTCCAAGGAAAGCACCCAATTCGGTTGGTGCAGGGATAGCACCAATATCCTTTGTAATCAATCCAAGGAAAACAGGAAGGACGGCCGTGGCGCATACAAGATCGGCAACAAGGAAGAGTCCAAGCACATCAAAACGTTTCGAGCTCATAATTACCGCTGGGACATTGATTACAATGAGCAACACACGAGTAATGAATGTAGCCCATTTATCAGGAATTCCGTAGCGAATGAAGTCACTGCTCACACACGATGCAATTGCAGTCTGAACACTGTCCACAGTTGAAGCAGCAAGTGCAGTACACACGATGAGGACCACAATGTGCCAGAACTGGGAGAGAGGTGCAAGGAGATCAAAGAAGGCCAGGTCTGAATAAAGAGATAAGAGTGAGTTGATCATGTCAGCAGTGCAAACGCAAATTCAAGATACAACACCGAACTTTACTCACAATAAAACTTGTTGTAGATGAGGTAGTTCTCAGGATCCAACGCAAATGCAATCATCCCCATGATACGAAGAACATCATGAGAAGAAACACAGAGAAAGATCCCCATGCAAACCCCTTCCTCATTGCTGGGACGTCTCTTTGCCGCCCAAACTCTTTGCCACGTGGCCTGGTTGAAACATTTCGGCACAGAGCACTGCAATAATAAGTGTTACAGCAGCCATCGCACCGTCACCTGTCCAGTTGGACGCTACAGCGAACTCTTCCTTTGTGAGTTGATTTGCTGGATTTGTGGCATGCCACAAGGAGCAAAATGAAGATCAAGATAAACATGAGCCCATGCCTGAAACTTATCCGTCACGAGTGACCAGGGAGCCCGGCAATAGAGGTATAGAACCAAGTGAAGACGGCGACCGAAACAGCAATACTGGTTGTGTAGTTAATGGTTGTCGTGTCGAAAGTATTCACGTTGCAGACCAATCCAAAGATGTTGGAAATCGCTGTCAATTCCGCTACCATGTAGATGAACATATAAAACACGCTCATAACTGCGATGCAAAATTGAATCAACCTCCCATACCTCACCAATCCAAAATCAGTGGTAGAAAAGGCCTTTTCTCCTGTAATCTTCCTAAGGGGAGGTCCAATAAAGAATACAAGCACAGCAGGGGAAGCCGATGCTACAGCGTATCCAATAACGGCAATCCAGGAGAGTTCTGGATTTGCACCTAATTCTGTCGGAGCGTAGACAAACCCATGCTCCCATGGAAGAAGCGAAGAAGGACAATGCGATGGTTCTGTAATGATGATAAGTGTTTGGTTAGTTGTTTTGTCAGATGGTTGCTGATCATTAAAATAAGAATTCTGTAACTCACTTGGCATTTGCACTGTTCCTTGCAGCCAAGAAAAAAATCAGCAGTGTCGGGTGGCAACTTCTTCCCCGTCCTCGTCTACAGCAGCCTTGGGCAAGAGAATGCACCCAAGCTTCTTTAGCATGGTGCCCTTACCTGGATGATATAAGAAAGGCAAGAGAGAGAGAGAGATGTGTCAGCTCGTCTTGTTTCATGTGAGTGGAAGTTACCAAGTCAGTATCGAACAGCATACTTACCGCAGTAATCCTGCTGAGAGGATGGCTAGAACGGTGAACAGTGAAAGAACAGTGTAGAGAACTGCGTAGGCAGCTCCAGTAGAGATGTCGTACCCCAATGGTTGGTGAATGTGTTGATGTATTAGGACAACAGCAACGGCAGTGTCCAAAGAAATGACAGTGAAGTGTCTGGTGATGTTGCTTAGGTACTGTGATGTGCGCAGCAGAAGATGGTTGGTTCATTTCAAAGGTGCGCACGTCCGCGTGCGTTTTGAACTGAAGATGGTTTCCTTGGATAGTTCGCATGAGCTCCGAAAGATCAAAGAGTGACCACCCCTTATAAATTTACGATCATACTTTTAAAAAAGCAATTTGGAATGTTTCTTGGAACTACTGAGTGAATAATTACTATAATACCCCTTTTAAAATGAAGGCACATTAAATGTTTTCGGGGTGAATAAAGATATCAAAGGGCGGTTTCGGGCACAAAGTTGGAACATAGAGGGTCAAGAAAGGGTCAAAGTGCTCATTTTCATTTTTTTTTGGGTGGATACAAAACCTATACAAACTCGGGACAATGCACGGTGTTTTTACCATAGGGTGTTATGATATTGGAGCCAAGCAATAGTTCAAGGCGGGAGAGCAACCACACACGACGCAATGAATATCCCAACGAAAATCTACATCTCACTCTGCAGAGATTAATAATAATGGTCATTCTTATGGCAGCAGTTCTCCCCTCCCATCTCGCAAACTGAGATATGGAAACGGCAGCATGAATAGCGGGCACCGCCCTTCCCACAATAACCCAATGCAACAATCGCCTTGCAATAGCTTTCTTCTGGGCGGCATGGACAAAAGGAGACGAGGTGCCTACCATCCACGCCAAAGGACGCTTTGGTATCGTATCTTCTTTTCCACGCCTGCCCGAGCTGGTGCAACAGCGTTCATCATACTCTTTTTATCTTGGCGGTATGCCATAGCCCAACGATGCACTCATATATGAATGGGGACTATACCTCAGCTCAGATGGCTCACAATCTACGCAGTATAATTCAAAATCTACATTTTATCAGTGGCAGATGACAGCAAACTCAAAAAAGAGATATTAAAGCCATTGAAAGAGCTGAAAGAAAATGAACGATTGCTGAGGGATAGCATTGATGCGTTACGAAAGCCCAATGTAAAAACGGGCGAGGAAGCGGAGGGAAGCAATTAGAAAAATAGTGCCTCAATGGTCTAGTAGAAATGGTGAAGTCAAAGTGGCAAAGGAAGCAAATAAAGTTGAGCATGTCACAAAGGCAGTGCAAGCCTCAAATGAGAAGGCAAACGAGAACAATACGATCAATGCAAGCAAGGCCACGACCACCAAAGAGAATGAGATCCCAGCACAAGTCCAAACGATTATTACTGAACAAAAACCGGCCTTGTTACAGGAAATACAAAAGCAACTTGATGAACCACCGTCAAGTTCAGCGTCAATCAGGACTCTTCACACATCAAAGCTAGATATGAAAAACTCACCCAACTCATGTCCAAATGATGGTTTTACATTGCCCAAAAGACTTATCTACAACCCTCGTCATACAGTGCAGTTTGGATAGGATATGGGCTACTAGCGGAAACTTGCAATAGATGGACTGATCCTATAGTATTGGTTGTCTACCTACCCTTCGAGACGCGAAAGATACTGTGCAAGGTACAAAAGCCATTGAATCCATTGCGAATTTGATGGCAAACTGTTCCCAAATGACTGTCATCCCTCACGTGCACATAGATGACAAGAATCAAGGGAATGGTGGAATGTCTTCCTATCCAGTCAATGTAATGAGGAATAAAGGATTGGGTGCAGTCAAAACTTCTCATATTCTCATCATGGATGTGGACTTGATCCCTTCTGCTGATTTGAATGATGTGATCAAAGACAACTTGGTAGATCAAATCTCTTCAAACAATGGAAAGGTGCCTACAAATGCCATTGTCGTACCAGCATTTGAGCGGAAAGTTGATCCTCCCTGTTCCAATATCGAGTCATGCAAAGGATATCTACAAAAAGACCCCAGGTTCCTTCCCACCCTGTTTAATGACATGAAGGAATGCGTCCGAGACAAAAAATGTATAGTGTTTCAATCAGATAATAATTGGGAAGGTCACCACACTACAAAAACTCAGAAATGGCTAAAGAGTGAATGGTATGATGAGCCATCTAAAACTGATGAACAGAAAACGAGAACGATTCGACAAATCAAATGCTTTGATAGCCTGAGATATGAACCATATGTCGTCCTGCCGTGGTGTCCGTCGGCACCATCGATAAAACCTCAACCGCTCGCTCCATACTACGACGAGCGCTTCTACGGTTATGGCAAGAACAAAATTCAACACATTTCTCACTTGCGATACAGAGGGGTTCCGTTTTATGTACTTCCGAGATCATTTGTCGTGCATCATCCTCATCCGGAATCGAATGTCAAGCAAGTTTGGAATGATAGAAAGAAGAATAAACTGCATGGTGAAATGGATAGACTGTACGCAAAATATATCGACGAGTTGGGAGATGAGTACTCAGATGTCAAGGGAGTAGTTCCAGAATGTGACTAACGATAGTAAGATTAACTTCTTGTGATTATCAGCAGTTCCGTTCTTTCAAGACGTGGCTTCCTTCAAAACCATCATTCCTCTTCAAAGGCAGAGGTCTCTCTCCCCTCCCAATTCTTCCTCGCACTCTCTGCCAATGTTCCATCCCATTCGCATCTAAACCTAACGATGCATAGTCTCTCAGCGGCCACAGACGACACACAACTTTCCCTATTATCAAAGATGCAGGCACATCACCATATGCACGAGAATCATGAGATTGCAACGTATTGTCTCCCTCGATCCACAAATGTCCTGGGGATACTTTGACTCTATGATTTGATTCTCTAGATCCGCCATCGGTACGAATGATTGTATCACCTGGCATCCCGATGATTCGTTTGCAGATTGTTGCTTCCTTGGATGGATGGTGCAGAATGATTACATCACCTCGTTGTAATCCAGATGCAAAGTGTTGTTCCCAAACTCCTTTTAATAAGCTGAGCCACGTAGTGTTGTCATCATTATTTTCAAATTCTGCTTCTTGTTCACCACTACAACATTCAGTCGGGCTACAATCATGACTATCATGTTCATCATCGTCATTATTGTTCTCCAAACCAAAGATGCGATGACTAAACTTATCAATCAGCACACATGTAAAACTCCCATCTATAATAGTAGGCTCCATACTTGGTCCTTCACAACTGACAGTATTGAATCCATATTCTGTGGTTACATGAATCGTTCCACAAAAGGCGACCACGCGAGGTAGAAAAAGTGTTACTGACTGAAATAATGAGTGCACCTGCTGCTTTATTGTTGAGTAGTTGTTTGTTACGGGTGTTTGGGCGCTTTTACTGCTGAATAGGTGATGATGTATTATTGCTCTTGAAAATGGCTGTGAAGAAGAACATGGCTGAGTAGTATTTGCCACCACTGAGCGATACCCAGTCGTGAACAGTGTCGACAGAGGTCTAGAATAGGTTCTTAGTCGTTGTAATGGTGGCATGGTATTGTTATATTCAAGGCGTTACACTGTTTACTACACACTTTATGTTGTGCAGCAGAGATCAAAAGTGTAGTGGAATGGAGGGCTGGTGGATGGTGGCTGGAAAACACGGATGGAATCGTCACGTGATTTATCACGACAGTACCTAAGTATTTCTTTCTACGCTCCTATTCGGCCTGTCTAAAGTACCCGTGATCTCCATCACGCCATTTTCATCTCATCCTCAATTCCGAATCAAATTTTGAAAGAAGTTGGAAGTATTATGTTGTTGTTGTTTCGAGTTTCATAGTAGCAGAGCTTAGCAGGCAGCAGCTAGGAGTGAGGCATATCACAAATATTATCAACACGTCGCAACAATAAGAAGATGCTCGAGGGGTCAGATCTCACGATAACATTAGACCTGTTCGTAGTCTCGCTGCTGCTAGCATCTCTCCTATTTCTATTCTGCCTCGTCTTGGCGAAACGCAAGTATTCATTTCTCAAACGTGTCAATCCAAAGTTTGATCTAAAGAAGCTATTAATTCTCAGTGCAGCCACAGTATGCTTCCTTCGAGTTATGTCCTTCATCGGGGTGATTGCAATGGATTTGGCGAATGTGAGAGCGCACTACTCACTAAAGCCTGCTTCGTCTCATGCTGAGCGTGACACGGCAAATAATATTCATCCGATTGAGAAGAATCAAGCATTTTATGATTCGTCAATGACTGTCCTATTTGATCTACCAAATGCAATTGTGATATCAACGTATGTGCTTCTGACTCTAGTTTGGGCGGAGTGTTCTCTAGTTGAGTAGGTTTCATACAGAGAGCACTGCACAGTGGAGGAAGAGAGGATTGATGTTATTTTTGGTCTTTAACACTTCGCTCTACGCTACACAGATTATACTATATATATTAATCTTTCTTGGAGGAGTGGAATCGGAGCAAGTAGTCATAGTGAGGAATGTTGTAAATGTGGCAATGGCTGTGATAAATCTGTCAGCTGTATGTCTAGTGGCATTACTTTACATTTACTTGAATATCTCATTCTCGGGCTTCCCCTATCGGAGCCAAAACTCGAAAGAATCATTGAGGAAAATATCAAACGTAATGCTCTTTTGGAGCTTGTCCAGAATTGTGTGGGGGGTGGCAATGTTGCTTGCTTGGATACATGATATCGATCTGCTCACGTCGCAGGGTGGATGGTCGCTCGTACTGTTTGTTCTGCTACTCTTCTGTGAGATCGTGCCCATAATTGCGCTCATGGATTACAACAGAATAATCTTCGACTTTGAACGAGGAGCAACGAGGGCAATGTCGTCGCTTGCAACAGGTCATCATGTGCTGGGGACGTTGCAATTTGATGAGAGTGATGAAGAGCTGAATGCTAGTGACTCATTTCGTCGTACATCCGAGGAGCCATTGTTGAATAGTGGAAGCATATCATAGACCTATACATCAAGTTTCACAGATTGCGGCTCTTCCAGAGTTGTAGGCTTTTCCAGGGTTGTAGGCTCTTCAACCTTCAGGCCACCACTGGTCACTTGTGAGGTCAAGTCTTGCTGGTTCTCTTTCAAGACATCTGATAACGCTTTTGTTCCATACAATGCCCGGTACATGTATGCAAAGAGTTGACCTGCAGTCTTTTCTTCCTTCATTCCTACGCGAAGCAAACAAAGCTGCCCATTATTCACTGTTGCTTCATTTGGAGGTGTGAGACAATCAACACGAAATTCGGGGATGGCAACCGCATAGCTACTTTCATCACCAAAGACACGAAATACTCCAACAAATCGTGATGGGAGTGTATCTGATCCATCCGAGCATTTTTGGATTGTTTGGCTTGAGCGGGGGAGAGGAACCTCATTTTCGACATCGGGCGGTATATCGCCTTTTCCAAGCGTCGTGAGAATTTTCGCAGCAATGCTTGCATTGCTGCCAAAGTGCATATTGTAGATACTATGCAAATCAGCTTTGAGTACTCCCTCCAATCCATTGTCCTGCGTCAAAAGTTGAGAGATGGATGGGAGCTCAATTGTGATTTCCTTCGGCCTCTTAGGTATAACAATTTCAGAGTCATTAGTTTCAGTATGATTATTCCTCTGGCGTTTCTGCGGTGTTGTAGGAGTATCAGTGTGCTCGTTGAAATTTTCATATTTTCCAATCAAACGCAGGCGATCTTCCTCCGACATAACATTCATTGCCTTGACAACATAGTCTGTCGAAGCAAGAAGAAAGTTCTTCACACATCTATATTTCTCTTTGTTGTGATCCCTAAACATTTGATCAGTAGTGTGGTATGACGACCAGCCATGCTCTTTTAGTGCATCGCAGACAGGACATAGTTTTTCCACATCTGGATCGACTCCACACCATGAACATGAAGCGATTGGACGGGGATCTGGGTGGGATATATATAATAGTCGGCGCCGACTGACGCCACTTTGGCGTTGGTGTACCAAGAAAGGGTCGCTCTGTGGTAGTTCTTTATCCTTGGAGAGAGACGTGGCAAGAGACATGATCGAAAGACCGTTAAAGTCGTCGCCATCTGCTCCTGTTTTGGTCAATGGCGAAGATTGTTTAGTCTCAGTTGAGCTGTTTTTCTTTTTGGCGGCGTATTTCTTTGTTGGGAGCGATGAAGAAGGTTCGTCGTCCTTCTGCTCTTTGACGACAGGGGGGTATTCCTCAACAGGGTACACCATCCATATTTTATCATTCATGTCTTCCGCTGAAGTTGAAGCTATCCTTTGCTGAATAATCGATGTTGTTGCACGGAGAAAGCTTGTGACACCGTAATAAAACTTACCACTTGGATCAATATACTTCACATTAGTAGTCAACAACTGTTGTGTCCACCCTTCCTTTTGTAAAAGAATGCAGAAAGGACACAAATCAATACCTTCCAATAGACTGAGGTCGAATATCTTTTCATTGACACTTGGACCACACAGTGTGCACCCGAAGAGCGGGCGCAAATCTGTCCTTCCGACAAGTGCTTTCCACTTTTTCATGAATGACAAGGGCTATAATGAAAATACATATTGAAAAACAACGCATACGGGTTAGAAAATATTGATGCATATTACAGTTTGCTTGCTATTTTCATCATGAAACGTACTTACCTGTTCTGGAATTTTAATATTGGGGACTAGAGGACAACACCTGTCGTGACAACAAGTTGGTAATCGGACCATTGTTGTTTCTTTGTCGTTTTCTTGAGGCTTCATCATCAGGCTGCTTGGTTATTGCAACACTCTTTGATACGAATGTCACGGAAGAAATCGGTGCTTCATCAGAGCTACCGTCCTCGTTGTCTTCCACACACTCACCAGAACCAGCAAACAATGTTGTATGGTGCGCAGCACAAAATCCTTGACAATTCTGTGACGTCTTGTCACATCCAATTACTTTGCAGAGATATCGACCCTTGTCGTTTTTAGGTCTAACAGAAGATATTTGCAGCTGAGGATCCATTTTGGGAGGATCATCTTTTGATGATGCAGCCGCTCTCTCCTCCATCTCGCCTTCGTGTTGTATTTTATTGTAGTTAGCCAAACGTTACAGATCGTAGCGGCGTGCCTATTGGAACGAGCGCGGCTGTCATGGTCTTTGATGAAGAGGCGAGCTCGAGCGACGTGCGGCCGGCAACTAGCGAGCTCTCTAGGGGAGTCCTCGAGATTTGGTACTACACCACTGTGGACACGCCGCGCCAAAACCCAAACTACCATGATGCTGCAAAAATCTCGGCAAAGCACCACATGAAAGATTCATGGCGAGTGAACAGGATAGGATTGAATGATGAGATTGGTTTGCACAGCAAACAAAAGAGAGAGGTAACTCTTATAATCACCTGCATCAATCATGAACGCAAGAGAGGAAGCAACAAAGAATGGCCATCCGAAACGAAGACGCCGTAGTGATGGTGTTGGAAAGCCAAAGGCGCACAAGAAGGGTGGTGGAAATACCAGCGGTCAGTCAAAGACGTCATACAGAGACTACCGACGTCATCGTGGAAACAATAACGCATTAAAAGTCCCTCCGTATCAGCATCAAGTTGTTGCACATCCCAATAGTGGTCGACAAAATAATACTCGGCGCAAGAAGCCGAAGAAAGCTAATATAAGTTAACAAACAACTACCACAGTCAAAACGCAAGGGGGAAGGAAGAGGAGCAAACAGAAACACAAAGACTAGTTCAACTCTTCAACCAATCAGTTGCCCTAGCAGTAGCATCATGAGGGGTTGGAAGCAAGCACTTGGCCCCTTGATTCGCTATTACGTAGGATTTAGGTGCAAAGAAGGTGTATCACAAAAAGATGCCGAAGATGAAATTGACAAGATGTATTTTAAAGCGGGATGTGGGAAAGAGGAAACCAAACTTGCAATCCTTCAAAGGCTGGGCATGAAGGAGACTGATAAAGATTTGGTAAATGTGACAATGATAATAGAAAAAGATGAGCAAATGGTGGATGTTCCAACTTCGAAAGAGAGCAATGATGCAGATGACTCCATGATTGATGGTAGCGAGAACGTTATCTATACTGAAACGCGTGATGGGAAGGGTTTGAAGCTGAAGCAAATTATCCAACGTGGGGAAGGACCTGCCCATTCTCATGAAAGTTGGACAAATGTAATCATCCCCGACTTTGCGGTTGGGAAGAGCTTCTTCTTTGAGTGTAAAAACAATGCAAGCATTCCCCTATCTTGTGAGTTATTCCTTGATGGAACGAAAGTAGCCTTTAACGCTCCCTTGCCATCAAATTCTGATCGATCGATCAAGCCCGATAATCCTAGATACTCGCATCGGCATCAATGGATTTTAGCGCCCGCAAAGCGAGTCAAGCTTCAACCTACAACTGATACTGCAGTCAGTACAACTACTGCTAGACAACCTGCCCCTACTCCTACTCCACGATACAATCATATCCGACCCGACTACGAAGAACAACGTGTAAACGAGCAGTCGTATCCAGATGCAACAAGTTTTGGCTGGACATTCACAGGAAGCCAGCATGCGTCAAGAGTAGAGTTTTTTGAAAAGACGTTGAACATCGGTCTTGTTAAGCTTGACTTTTATTACACGACAGGTACAGTGAAGACAACTCTGTATCATCCGAGTACTGGAAGGAATCAACTCTTCCGCGGTGGTCTAAATCCAGAACAATATGCCGCAGTGTTGAACAATCCGCGTGCTCACACTAATCAAGGATATCGAAGGAGAGTAGATCGCCCTGATGGTCAAGTTGTCGCTGATGACTTGAACATGAATGAGGATATGAGTGATGATGATGAGTTTGACCAGCACCCAAATCAAGACGAAGCTGCGAGAAATGATGCCGACGATCTCGCAATGGAGGAGGGTGGAGATGCTGTTGCAGCCGGCAGTGCAACGTATTATGCGAAAAATGATGGATACAATTTTAATCGTCAAGGTCATTATAATAGGAGAACAGAGATGAACAAATTGCAGAACAGCCAACAATACTCTCATTGGAGAGAGGCGAATATGGCAGAATATTCGGTTATTACCGCCAAGTTTTATGTGTCAATCCCAAGAAGACAACAAGGCGGTCAGGTGAATTTACAGCAGCAGCGCAGGAAAAAAGACAAGGAGCTGTTGCCAATCCCAAATCAATCATCTGTAGTAGATATCAAAGCTGCAGAGAGGGCTACTATTGGCACGAAATTTGAACCTACGGGTCCATCGCAATGCATAAGCAAATCATATGTACGCATGGAAAGAATACACGGCTTGTCAGATGAAAAAGACTGGAAAGGAGAGCCTGTGTTTGAAAAGAAGCTATACTACCGAGCAGAACACATTGTCAAGGGACTGAAAATGGATGGTGATGAGGACGATGATGATGTCATGAGTGAAGAAGATAATGCTGATGATGACGATGGACCATCTCACAATACGACACTTGCCAAGTACAAGGATCTAATGGTTGAAAAGGTAC
Organism: Skeletonema costatum; assembly: GCA_018806925.1. Lineage (NCBI taxonomy): Eukaryota > Bacillariophyta > Thalassiosirophyceae > Thalassiosirales > Thalassiosiraceae > Skeletonema > Skeletonema costatum. The sequence continues at coordinate 23,682 of JAHBBA010001232.1, forward strand.
AGCAACACCGACCCGAAATGGACAGAGTCTTTCCCCAAGATGATGCTGAGATGAAGATTCGTCATTGTATTGTTAAGATCTACGGCGCTGAGAGTGCACAAGACGTAGATGATCAGATTAGGTTGTTCCTCGACGAATTCTTTCCTGGGCAATTTAATCAACGTGGAATGTGTAAAATAGGAGAACTCCCTGCTACGCTGTCATTGGAATCAATATTGGGCATGCTTTGAATCTTCTTAAGCTCTCACAATGAGACCTTCCACGTTTGCCACTTTCCATACGTTCGCAAAACCAATTTTGAGATTAACCTACGTATGAAGGTATCGAGACATACTTCGAACTTCCATTTTAATTTTACAAAGACACCGGAGAAACCAACCAACCCGACAGTAGGTCCTTTCTGCTTGTCAAATAACAAATAACGACCATGCTGCCACCACGATGGAGATCCATGCTGCACCTCACGCTGACATTTCTCTTGCCAGCATGCTTCGGGATGCAAATACATCGCCATTGGACGACACGGCATTGGTGCGAGAGCGTCGTTAATCCTACATGGCCCTTTGCGTATTCGAAATATATCGGTCAGCAGGAAGAAACAAAAGGGCGAGTATCGTCAAACAAACAAGACGTTCGCCACAAATGCGACGCTCGCGGTGTGCGGTCAAAATGCCATATTTGTGAGGATATTGCGTGTGGTGCTCAGAAGAATCAAACTTGTCATTTTCAGCTGCAGGGCCTATCGTGGCAGGAAGACGTGAATATCCCAACAGTATCCGACGTCCCGTGGGCTGTCAACGGCTCTCATCGCTACGACTTCGGTGGTAGCACCACCACGCATGTATGCATGTATCTCTCGAGCTCTTATCCGTGTCAATCTAGTTTTCATACCGATTATTCAATGTGCGAATTGCGATGCTGGGGATATGGGTCGGGTGAAAATAATACCACCGTCAGAGTAACGATGGAGGAATTAAATTCTACTCCCTGGGAGCCGGGCTCGTATCCAACAACTGCTTGGGGGTATCCACGATCGATAGAAAGCGATACTCTTCCAACTCCTTTGTTCAATCCGCAAGGTTACGTCTTTACCCTCGCTGGTTCAAAGAGTGGAGAAGAAGGATTTGTCGATGGAGAAGGATCTGATGCGAGATTTCGTCACCCGGAAGGTGTTGCTGTTGATCATGATGGATATGTTTACGTAGCAGATACTGGCAACAATGCAATTAGGATGATCTCGCCCAATGGAATTGTCACGACACTCGCAGGCACTGGTAAATCCGGTAGCAAAGATGGGTTACCAACAGAAGGCGTCCAATTCTCCTCGCCAACCGATATTGCGCTTTGGCGTGATTGGGAATGGTGGCCTTATGAAAATCCCATCGACCCCGACTCGTATCTGTATGAAAATGGAGACGGGAGACTTGCCTTATTTGTGGCTGACACAGGAAATCACCGCATTCGGAAGATCACTGGGGATGCAATTGTTGACGAAGGAAGTGGAGAAAAGCGATGGATTAATGTGAGAGTTGAATGTTTTGCTGGTCGTTGCGATTCCAATCCTGGTCCAGGTTATTCTGACGGGTTGAGAGATGTTGCTAGATTCGATTCTCCTCAGGGCATCACTGTTACTAACGATGGCAGAGTCTTTGTTGCTGATACAAACAATCTTCTGATCCGAATGATCGATCGGTTTGGCCATGTCACAACGATTGCAGGTGCAGTGACAACGGCCGAGCTTCAGCAGAACGGAACCCAATTAGAAGGATGTCCTCATCCGTGCCTGTCTGGTCTTCCAGGAGATAGTGATGGATCGCTGAGAGATTCTCAATTCACATATCCATCTGACGTAGCTTACATTCCTGATCAAGACGCCATTCTCGTAACTGATCGTCATCGCATTCGAAGGGTTGATTTGAGTTTGAGATTAGTGACAACCGTAGCTGGATCTTCCAACGAAGGCGTGCGTGATGGGATAGGTTCTGAGTCATCACTCAACAATCCTGCATCAATAACAGTGACTGGGGATGGAGTTGCCTACGTCGTCGACTCGGTGTCGTGTCGAGTACGACGTCTAAGCAATCCTTCGCAACTTGTTCCAAAAGTATCTTGCTTCGATAGTTTATCGTCAATTGTCAGGCCCCATGGATGCTCCTCGTACAACAATCCAACTGATGAGTTTGGTCTAGCTGCAACTGCAGTCGAAGGAAACATCCATCACAATTACTTCTATCGAAATGAATACAATATTGATCTGGGGCACGACTTCATTGGTAGGTCAAAAAAGAATTGTGTTGGTTCGCCTCCGCCGAGTCTGTTAGACAAACGTAGCTGGAATGACACATCCAATCTCGCCATTGACGACAACAGGACTCACGTACGAGAAGATTCAAATGATGGCACAAAAATCACCATCATGTGCACCGACTTCTGTGCTAATAACACCATGATCACTGCTGTATCTAGTGTTGAATTGCCTCTGATCGGTGAGAGAAATGTATACACTGAAGCCTCATCAGTCTGCGGAGCCGCTGTTCGCGAGGGCATTATAAATGATGTCGGTGGACTTGTTGACGTTACTATCGTTTCAGAACATGTTATCAATGCTGCTTTGACGTCTCTTGGTAGAGATATGGAGGTCAACGGGCATCAATATTTTTCCGTATCAAACGGGTCAAGAGAGATGAATGTTCAAACTATCTCGGGTGCTCCAGCTAGCTTTCGAGGAAATCTCTGTGGGTTCCATGACGCATTTCCCCCCCAAAACAGTCAGTTCAAACATCCATCAGGGATAAGTGCTTTCGTGAATACATCTTTGGATGATGGCTTCCGGCTCATGTATATTTCAGATAGAGACAATCATGCCATTCGAGGGATGAGTGCGACGTGCACATTTGTATGTGAAAACGGCGGACGTTGTGTCGGTCCGGATCAATGCGAGTGCGAGGAAGGATGGGATGGCGTGGATTGCTCAAAACCATTGTGCCATGCACAATGCTCAGATCGTGAGTTGTGTGTTGGCCCCGACCTGTGTGCGTGCATCCCAGGGTATCGCGGCGAAGATTGTCTTGAGTCTACATGCGTTCAGACTTGTCAAAATGGAGGTCAATGCTCTGCTCCCGATGCATGCTCTTGCTCTCACGGCTGGTTCGATTCCAATTGTACAACACCCGTTTGCGAGCAGACATGTGGTAATGGTGGAAACTGTACTGCTCCAAACGAATGCTCTTGTCCGACGGACTGGATAGGATTAGATTGCAGAACACCGAAGTGTGATCAAGCGTGTGCAAACGGAGGTATGTGTGTTGCTCCAAATACTTGTCAGTGTCCACCTAGCTGGACCGGTCACGATTGCAGCCTCCCAGTGTGCCATCAAGGATTCTTCGTCTCATTCGAAGCCCTGCCTCAATGGATGGATGATCCTTCTAGAGCAAACTATTGGCTTCAATATCAACCTTGCAATTTCAACGCTTGGTGCGATGAAACGCATGGTTTAGATTGTGCTCAAAAAGATAGGCTCATTACACCTTCGACACCTCAATTTGGAGTAACTGGGCGTTACAAATCGGGACGAAAGAACAAGCCTCCATTGTGTATGATGATTGAGCTTGAAGAAGACGCAGTGACACATTTTCAATACCTTTTCTTCGTTTGATAATACAACATCCTCCTATCATCGTTACTCTCCTAGCTTGCCATATGGTTGGAAAGGCAGTCAACGTCAACCTTGGGATGCTTTCGACAAAGCAGAACCGGGTACAACCCAACCATACACATTTGAAGAAGATCGACAAGTCGCTCTCGCTCAGTTCTACAATGTCACACAAGGTGCTTACATGTGCGCAAATGGAGGAGCATGCATTGCTCCTGATGTGTGCTCTTGCTCAAAAGGTTGGGCTGGGTTCGATTGCAGAGTTCCCGTGTGTGAAGGAGGATACTATGAACCAGATCTAGAGTTGTTTGTCAAGGAGTTGAAACGGATGCCTTATTCTCGACATTCGAGCCGTTCTTGGATCCAAATCGAACGTTCAATCTAGACTCTACACGGAATTTTTCGAGCAATGCTGACTGGACATTGTTGTCAGAGCAATTCATCAACGCTACTACAGTGGAAAGGAATGTGTTGATAATGAATGGCACTCGCTATCTGTACGGAAACGAGAGTCATGCTCAAGGTGGATATGAATGCTCGATTCGTAGTGTAACAGAGTGGGAAGACTATCGCTCAGGTTATATTCATGACCATCCAAATTACTATTCAAGGTACATGGATAAAAAGGTGGAAGGTGATGGACACATTTACTCCCACTGGACGGGGATGGGCTTCCCTCCAACACATCGAAAGACACCAACACTCGTCAGCTATGAGAGCGAGTTTTTGAACAAAAGCATGCATGACTCAACATCGCTTTTCACATATACCGACAGAGGATATATGAAGAACGGTATATGGGAGGTGACGGGTGCAAACTGGGAGAAAGGAGTCTGTATTGTGGAATTTGAAAGGCACTGCAATGGAGAGGATCAAGATGCTGTCTTTGTACAAGATACGAACGAGGAATTTCGCCCAGTAATTACACATGATGACAAGCGGTCTTACGTCTCGGGAGGAAAATGGTTTGCTTCGAAGGATGAAGTATGCGTTGACAGAGTTGGGCGCGGCTGCTTCAATAATGGAACTTGTGTCGGCCCAAATGAATGCGAATGTTCGCCTGGATGGACAGGGTTAGATTGCAGAACACCGAAGTGCGATCAAGCGTGCCTTCACAATGGTAACTGCACACATCCAAATACATGTACGTGTGAACGTGGCTGGACGGGAAGTGATTGTTCGGTACCTCTTTGTGCACAAGATTGTAACAATGGAGTTTGTGTTGCACCAGATGTCTGCCAGTGTGATCAATGGGAGAATGAATGGAGAGATGGACGAATTGGTGGTGGTGTCCCACTTTTCAAGAAGCCCAATGGGGATCCTCAGCTGAGTGGGTGGACTGGCTATGACTGTTCTATACCGATTTGTGTCCAAGCTGAAAGGTTCAGACTCAATGTCGACACAAGCGAATCAGGTGTAGGAGATATCGTACCACTTGGTGGCCATGGAATGGGTGGTGATTTGACATGTAATGAAGCAAGATGTCCCGAGTTAGACAATATGGTCACTCAAAATGATGGAAGAAGCTTTCAAAGTGGGTGCGGTTGGGACGTTCTCGAAACAGGATGTTGCTTCGAGGATGAGTCTTCCGCTTACATTTGCTTTCGTTGCAAAGATCTGGAAGTTGACAATCACAACGCTACGTGCAGCCACGATTCTCTTGGGGAATGGAAATTTGACAGCAATTTACACCTCCCGTTGTCCTTTCGAAACCAAGAAGGAGATATTTTGCGATGTGGGCCTGACCAATCCAGAATGGTCAAAGCCCAAGTTCCAATAATGCTTCCTTGATTAAAACATCAAATATGTTCCTTTGCAATGTCTTTGAATGGGAGCAGGGAGATTATTTGGATGATGCAGGGTTGAGTACAGCTCACTCTGGTATTGGTCTCAAGTCGGGTCGGCATATTCGAGTCAATTACAACAACTACCAACGAAGTCCTGGGGATCCAAGTACCTGGGTCAAGGGTCCTGAATTACCAGGAGAAGGAATTTTTGAGTGCTACAACTTTGGCAGCTGTATCGCACCTGATACTTGCTCGTGTAAAGATGGTTATGGAGGTTTTGACTGTAGAACCCCTCTTTGTCGCCACCAACAAGCAACTGGCGAAGTAGTAGGATGTCAGAATGGAGGGGTGTGTGCGAACAAGGACGAATGCCATTGCATTCAAATCGAATCAATTTTGTGGAAGACTCACGAAAACGCTGAGAGAGGTCTCACTGGCTATATGGGAACGGACTGCTCTATGCCTATATGCGTTCAGGGCAACTACGATCCTGATTGCGATTCGCCGTTGTCCGCAATTGGAAGAGAAGGCTGCTTTCGGTGTGCCAACGGAGGTGTCTGCGTTGCACCTGACGTGTGCGAGTGCGCAGAAGGTTGGAGCGGGTATGATTGCCGGACACCCGTTTGCAAAGCCGAAGTGACTCCGTTCCTGCAGAGCCAGCTGATGACGAACGATGCAACAAAACTTCACATATTTGAAAATGATCCCTGTGGAATGGTTGGGTTCAGTAGTTTGAAAGATGACGGCCCAAGGGGAGTATGCGTACGACCAAATCAATGCAAGTGTACCTGCAAAGGAGAATACAACTACAAGTTGTGTAGAAAGCATGGAGGTAAACATTGCAAAACTCCCTTTCACGACCCACTTTTCGCAAAACGAAATGTTCTAGCTCCCAATCAAGTATTTGGAACTCGGAATTGTTACTCAGGTTATGAAGGCGTGGCGGACATTGACGATATCTTCACCACTTGTCACTTGAGAATTTACGAGCCTCCACTTTACATCCGACACACGAGAGGCCTATTGGCGTTGTTTGCATTCATTGCAATCGCACTGTTCATATTGGTAGCTTATATGAAGGTGAAGCTGTCCAAGAGACGAAAGGAATTACGGAGAGAAAGGCGACGCCGCGCGGCAGGTCAACAGCAACGCAGGACGGCACCTGCACACGGCTTTGCCTATGCACAAAGAAAGAGAGAGTAGGGCTTGTTCATAAGGCTAGAATCATGTTGGTGTACGATATTGTTACCAACCAACTATCTATGCGACATCCTTTTGGCTTTTGGTATGAAGGATGACTTATTGCAGCCATCAAATCGTGCGTAGGTAAATATTCTAAGCCCCTCATAAAACAACAAGGAACAAAAATCGTCAAAATCAAAATTCAAATCTTTCTCACAACGAAAATGAGCATGAAGTTCGCTTGCGTGATAGCAGCAACATCGGTCAGCGCCTTTGTCCCACAGCGTAAAGGGGCAGTGCAGCTGTCCCAACAAGGATTGGCGGCCAACTCCGGAAACAATGATGGTGGCGATTCAGTCAATATATTTGATATGGTGGATGATTACTGGCATGACATCTGGAGAGACAAAAAACAGAATGTCGTCGTAGGCAACCTGTTTGGGGGCGTCCTTCCTGATGCAAAACTTCCATCAATGCCCAATCTTATTGATGGATTTCTCAAGAAACAAACGAGGATTTCACCTTCAACTATCGAAAGTGTAGAGGACTTTGACCTTGATTTGGCGAATGAGATTGAAGCGGCACTTGCCATGGCAGACAATGATGTTGGTGGTTCGGTACAAGAATTTGATTCTCGAGAGCAGCAGCACCAGCACCAGCAGCCATCTTTGAGTCGCGACCCTATAACTAGCAGCACCAACAAGGTCGAGGCGGCCACCGCTGCAGCTACAAAAGCATGGCTTGATAACATGACATCTAATGACATATCATATAATCAAAAACAGTACGGACATTCTCACGAACAAGTCAATGAGCAAAATCGAAGACCATTTTTTCACGAGTGACGCAGAGCAATATACTGGAAACAATAATGGCAACAACGCTAATAATGATTACTTTGGAGACAGCCCATTTCACAGGAAGAGCGATGAAAACTGGTCTACAAACGATGACAACTCTAAAGATCGATTCTCTGCAGCAGCACAAACACTTGCAGATCAATCCATCCGTGCAGGTTTGGAAAAGAAAAGTGTGGAAGAAACTTACAAAATGTATAAGCAGTATTTTGAGCAAGGAGTTCAGACATCGTTTGATGGTAGGATGAATAGTGTTGAAGCACCACCTTTGCATAACAATGAAGGTGATGACACCAAGGTGTTCATTAGTGACGCAGCTTTCGATTTGGCCGAATCATTGAGGCTGGATCCTTACGAGATCTATCAACACAAGCAAAATAACTTTGATGGAAGCAACGGTATGATTGAAGAACATGACGTCCGAAACTACTTGGATTTGAGGTACGAAGCTCTTCTTTCAAATAACAACTTGTCCAAGCCCAGGCAAGAATCTCGAAAGCGAGAGTCTCAAGAAGTTGACAACAGGATCTACGAAGAGCGAGACAGAGCACGACGACAGAGAACACGTGCGAACAAGAGTGCGGATTATGGTCGTCCTCGGAATGATTCACGTCCTAGAAATGATTCAGAGGCGGAGGGTAATTGGCAATCTTATTATGATACGTATAAACAAATGGCAGAGGCTCCAACAGCTAGGGATGTACGAAATGGCAGAGGTAGTGCAAACGACCAATATAGGCCGACTCAACAGAGACATCCAACGCGTCATGTGCAGCCTCGGCCCGAACCACGACAAATATTACCAAAGAGAGAGCACGCTGAGAGCCTTACAAATGCGAACTATCAACCGCAGGAGTCAAGTAAGGCTACAAACTATGAACCGCAGAAGCCAAGAGAATCCCATTTATCTAAACTTGTATTTGAAACAAAGACAGAGAAGCTGAATAGTCCACCCGCGAACTCTCGAAACAGTCGCATACAGCAACCAGAGCCGATGCCGTACGAACAAATGAACCAAGTTCAAAATTCTCCTCCTAGTCGCATGCCATCACAGCCAGAGCCGATGCCTTACAAGAAAATTAACCAAGCTCAAAATTCTCATCCAAATGGATATGCGGATAATATTCGTCGAGGTCGAGATCAAAGCCTCTATCAGAAACCTTCGGGGGGGTTAGGAACGAACAAGAACTATCCTCAGGATCGAAGCTACAGAGACACTAGGAATAAAAACTCAATCGATATGATCAGCAGTGGCAATGATGAGGATATGACATATGAAGAATACAATGCCTACTTTGCCCACATTCAAAGGCCAAACAATCGCGCACCTCTTCCGATGCCAACACAATCAGGTAGCAGCTTAAAAGGATTGCTCGAGAATCGGATCGATCGAAATTTACACAAGCAAGAGCAATACGATCAACAGCAACAAAGATACCTTGATGAACGATTACAACGTGATATGGAGCGGGTCTCAAGATTGACGCATGTCCAAGATCAACAAAGGGAGCTTGAAAGCCGGCTTCAACGAAGAGAATTACAGCACCAAGAACAAGAGTTGGATCAACGTCTTGATCAAAAAATGCAGCGTTTATCTGAGACCAGTCAAAAGGTCACAAGAGACGCTCAAAGGGCCATTGAAAACGCACAGAAGGGTTGGTTTGCTGGTGGTAATCAAGATTCATAAGAATCCAGAATTCGGCCCTTCATTGGGGCTAGCTATAGGAGTAGCTGCTAACGCTAAAATATGAATGCATAGGACCATTAAGGCGGCTACAAATCTGACAGGCAAGCTCTCTGCTCCTGTACAATATAGCTATGGTAGCTACATAGCATTATGCAATGTAGATTGGGCTTTTGGCGGGAACTTAGCACTTCAGCCTCTACAAAAATCAAAAATGGTACAATAACAGACAATAACGCGTTTGGCGTTTGCTGCCTACAACAACTACTGCAGTATGCAACCTACACTCAATCTACATCAGCAACATGATACCTCGAATAGTTCTGCTCCTATCACTGTTCTCTAGCTCTCCTATTATCGGCGTCAATAGTCTACTCGCCAAACATCACAACACAGCTATCCCTTCCCTCTGCAGGAGAAACTTATCTCCGATGACGACGTCATCATCCAAATCCACAACGGAACTCTCGGCCAAATCAAGTGCTGAAACTCAATTCATCACCAATAAAATGTGCCCATACGCGCAAAAGGCATGGATTGCATTAGAATCATCGGGAATTACATTTGATATACGCGAAGTATCACTGTATGGACCTGGAGGCAAACCTGATTGGTTTTGGAAATTGAATCCAAGAGGGACAGTGCCTATTGTAACAATGAATGGAGAAAATAACGTATATGCTGACTCTGAATTAATATTGGATGCTGTCGGTGATATCAGTGAAGGAATATTGACGAGAACTGCTGATTTGAGTGATAAAGAACAAACACAAGTTTCAAGATGGAGAGAAGTTATATCTAAACAATTAGCTCCGGTAGGAAAGTCTGCTGTATTGGGAGGTTCTATGCCAAAAATTCGTTCGCTGTTGAAAGAAATGAATGATATGGTGGTAGGGCCGTATCTTTGTGGAGAAAGAATGACACTGGCAGATTGTGCTGCATTCCCCTTCTTGTGGAGAATAGATCAAGATTATGGCATTGAAGGTGATGGAGAAGAGAAACTTCGTGATTGGTTGAAGGTGTGCTTAGAGACTGATGCAATCAAGAGGACAGTCGTGAGAAGTTGGTGGTGGTGGTGGTAACTGAGTACACTTTTACAATCAAGCAACATGTGTATAAAATGCAATTCAAATGCATTCACTTTTTGACTTGTCATTGTCTTCTCTTCAGCCACTTTCACTTGAATCTGAGCCCTATTTAGTTTGATATGTTGACAACGAAATATTAGTAGCCTGGCTGAGCTCGAGGGGGGTATAAGTCGAATACGGCAGCTGTCAGCTATCATTCTCCTAGTAATGAAGGAGGGGGGTACATGAGTTTCAGAATAGAGGCTGGGAATTTTTGAGGGGGGTACCGGGTATAAGTAGGCAAGTTGGTTGGGGTGTACAGTTCGAGCGATTCGACATGTCTCAGATGTCAGATGTTCCAGTTTGGGAGAGAAGATCCTGCGGGGTTGGACAAGCGGGTTCTAAAAGCTCAATAGCAACGGCCTAAGTACGTTGTTGCACAAACTCTTTAAGGCGGCGGGCTGGCAGCGGCGGACGCAGCCAATGGCTAATGAGCAATGAGAGGCCAATGATCTCTCTCTAGAACTTGGCTAGAACACCATAATTATGGCAGCTGCTCATTATTAACACAGCATCATGGTTCACATTCAAAGTGAGACGAGAACGACAGGAATCTTTTCCAGACAAAGACAAAGAAGCTTGCTTCTTATTCTTCTTTTAGCTGCAGGTATTGTTTTCACAATGTTCACCTTCCCTCGTTTTTCTCGTGATCCGCCTCCCGAGTTGGAAGTTGGAAGTGGCCCAGATGCCGCCGCGGCAGCGGCAACAACAGTGGTCAAACCACCAGCACCAGCAGAAACAAAAACTGCAGTCGCGGCTACTACTACTACTACAACTACAACTACTGCCGCCACGGCAAAAACAGTGGTCAAACCACCAGCAGAAACAAAAACTACAGTCGCGGCTACTACTTCAACAACAATTACTACGACTACGGCTCAGAATAGTGTCGCCCAAATTTCATGGAAGTGCACAAATGATTCTGAACTTCGTCGTAAGATTGAATCATCAGACAATGTATCTAATTATCGCCATGCCAGCCAAGGCAGCAGGTACATCGTTCAAACGATTTGCCCAAGAGTGCAACCCCCCCAAATCTGCCGACATTGGTTTTTCCAGTAACATCTACATCTACGTAGGAAGAACATGAAAGAAATACTCACCCACTCATGGGATATGCCACGTATAATCCCTGCTCATTTTTGGATTCCCGAACATCTATCCAAGCTACTTCGGAATGCATCAAGGAAAACTCTCATCATATACAGCCACCGTGACGAGTCATCGCGCTTCAACTCAGCCGTCAAGCATGTTTTAACTCAGTGGTGTAAAGGGGAACCTAACCCGCCAATTCCAGAGCCAAGATCAAAGTTCTTTAACAAAATTGATGGTGATAACTGTTATCTGGATGAAAACAAGCTCATTGACAAGGTATTGCAGCCTCATCGATTTGAAATGCATTTTTCAACCAATAGAATTCTTACCTGCCAAAGCTATCACAGCATTGAAGAGTATGCACCCAATATGATTTTTGTGGATTACAGTAATGCCAGTAAGATCCAGGAGCTCTTATCTGAGAAGTATTGTCCAAACATGAAAAGTACTTTTGAAATTACAACGCCAAAGACCTACAAGATTTACATTACAAGGGAAGAGGATGGCGAGAGTGTATTACTTTCTGATTGGATGGAGAGGAAAATGCCCTTTCTTGAGTGGACGTTGCAACTGAACGACCAGGCATCGTGCTTGGTAAAGACGAGGAAAATGGAGGATGAGCTAGATTCGTGTGAGGGAGGTTTTTTGGATGCCAAATCTGTTCCCAAATGAGGAGGATAGGAGTAGGAGAGGAGGCCTTAGCTCCTTAGCCTTAGATTCTTTTAGATTATTATAAAGTGACATACTTTGTCTGAATATAAGATGACAATGACTTTCCTCGACACTTCGAGTGTCCTTCGAGTGTCGGTAGAAGTTGGAACTATGCACTCGGTGGACCGAGGCACGCCTCAAAAGTCTCAGCAAGTCCGAGAAAAGTACATACACGGTACGGAACATCCGAATTCCGATACCTTCATAGATACGACCTCCTCATCTCCTCCCTCCCCGTTTCTTCGGTTACAGAAGGTGTAACAAGTAACAATACACCACTCCTGTTACACAATGACAATGAAGCTGCCATAAATTATTACTCTTGATAACTCCTCATACAGCCGCCGGCAGAGAAAGAAATCATCATGGCGGATGATGAATTTCCCGACGACATTGATTGGTCCACCGCTCTTGCAACTGACCCGACGACTCAGCACATGAGCGATGCGGCGATCACTACGGGAGATGGCAATGACAATTCCGCCATGAATCAAAATAATCAACTCTGTCAGAATCAGAATCATGGTGTCGTGCCGGATGGAACAATAACGATACAGCAGCAACAGCAGCCAATGCCAATGGCAGTGCCAGCATTATCTATACAACAACAGCAGCAACCCGCTGACGACGACATGGAAGCACTCCGCACTCAAATCCTCCACCTCCAAAACGCCCTCCGTTCCAAAGACGAAACAATCACCGACCTCCAAAGCGACGCACAAATCTCCCAAATAGAATCATCGCATCGCATCAAAACTGCCGAAGAGGAGGCCACGCGAAAGATTCATTTGGTGCAAGAGGAACTACGAAGGGTGAAGATGGAAGCGGATAAGTATAAGGGGAGTTGGGTGAGGAGTAAGAAGCGTGTGACGGAATTGGAACATAATGGTGGGAATGGAAAGACGACGAATCGAGTATCACAACATGATACTAATCAAGAGAACAATGTGAAGTTATCAACATTTGGTTTTCCTACTGATATTGAAACGAGGAGAGTGACTCCCAGTAATTTGTTTGGTAATAATCCAGAGAGTAATGCTAATGAATGTGCACCCAACACCACGGCGGGGCAACAATTGTTCGAGAGTGATACTACAGCTATTAGTGGATCAAAGCGAAAAATGGTGGAGCAGCCATCATTGGTGGGTGCTGGCTTGACCACTGTATTGCCACATGGTTTAGTTTCTCAGACTGCGCACTTCTATGAGAATCAAAGTAAGCATGATACTGTCGTGCAACGCTTGGCACGACATTTGATCATGAGGGATGAGATGGGGTGCTATTCACTTACACAGATGCAGTTGTCATTACTTGATGCGGGTTCTGAGAATAATGCGGAACCAGAAGCTACTGCAAATGCAAATCCAAATGATAGTTCAGCGACAACCCATCACTCAATGCAACAAAGTCTAGCTAAAGGAGAAGAGACGAGGTCGCAAATTAGATCAATTCTGTATCAAGTAATGGACACAGATGGTATTATTACCGAATCGAGTGGTTCCATTTGCAAACAATCTTCTTCTTCGGGAATTTTCTTTATTCTATTGACAAGATTGAATTCACTATTTGATAATACCAAAACACAAGTGGATGATGACGACATCAATCATTTGATGGAACACGATCATTCCATATCCTGTGGGTCAGCACCTTCGATGTCAGTGTTGCATATTCTTCGAGTCATGTGCGATGTACTCTCGCTTAGCGCAAAGGCACGTGATGATTTGCGTTATTGGTTGTATCAATCGCAACAGCCGCTAGGGAGTGTCCACGAGCAGAAGAGCAGTGCAGGATCATCATCATTATCATTAGTTCACTCTCGTATTGAAGGATTATCTTCTAATCTGATCAAGCTTGTATCAGATGATAGCAAGGAGGCACTATGGACAGGAACTTGCCGTGCTACCTTGATTGACAGAGGGAACGAATGGGATCCAATGACAATGTCGCAACCAAGCAATGCATTCTTTGGAATTCTAGTAGCTTTGATGAAAGGGAGCTCATACGGTTCAACTTCTTTTGATTTGGAATCAAAAGGAAATATGACGCAATTGATACGCGAGCAAGCTACTCGCTTAGTGCTGACGCTAATGTCGGATGCTCCTCATTACCGTGTGGAGTCTGTCAAGAGGACGCCATATCTTTGGAAGTTTTGGTTCGACTCTTTATTCCCGACAAACTCTATGAATGAATCTGGTACAGAAAAAGTGACAGAACAAGTGGAGGATTTCTTTTCCCTGTGGGAAGTTGTAGCCGATGGAAGAGGAAGTGGGCGAAAGCGCTGCAATAGACCAATGGCACAAGAGGCGTCGAAGAGCAACAAGCAAAAACGCAGCAACAATGGTACTATTCGCTCTCGCAGACGTGAAGCCACTGTTGAGCAAGAAGAACAATTATCGGTCAGAGTCAAATGCGGAATCATTCAGCTATTGACTCATCTCGTGGTGTCATCTAGCTCTGTGCAACAAGACATTTATCAGCCGACTGGATCGGAGTCTTTGCCTCTAGCTCGACGTGTCTTGGCAGCTGTTCTCGATGAAGTAGATGGCTATATTGTACCTTTACTTTCTTCTTCTCTCCCCAAGGCAAAAACACAATCGGCTTTGAACTATCTTCAGTTGTGCTTTAGTTGCAATCAATTCATTCTCGCATTATCAAAATCAAATGAAGGTATTCAAATGTTGCGCTACCAAATGAGGGTCGAGTCTGGTAAGGATGGGCAGACGCATTGGTCGCACTCTGCAATCTCTTGCATGGCTTTGGTACTCAACAGTGCGCTATCATGTGCAATTGGTATGGAACAAGAAGAATTCACGCCAACGTGGGCCACAGATCTGACACCGTATTTGAACAGAATAGCCGAGCAGTGCATTGCATTCTTCAAGACGCTTCAATCATTTGCACACAACCAAAAACGCAATTCTTCGAAATCAAAGCCACCAACCTTTGCATCGTTGATATCTGAACAGCATCTCGTACTTTTGTCATGCTTCCAAAAGCTAAGTACACGCGAGCATACTGCGAATGCTGTGAGTGGAACCTCTTGTTTACTTTGGATCAGTGATGAAATGAAGTACGATGTGCAAGTGATGATGGAAGAAGCACTGTATGATGACGTTTAGAACAGCACCATACAGAATATAACTTTACTAATAGATGATAATGAAGCCAATCAGGGCTCAGCCTCTAGAGAGATAAACCGACTGGAATCCTACCCTCTTCTGTGATCTGAACACCCTTCCACAGTGAGCGTGCGCTACGTAGGAATTCCTTTACTAAAGGGCGCCAACGACCTCTCCGCAGGCAGCCGACAACCGCAACATCTTCACCATGTTGTGATTT
Organism: Skeletonema costatum; assembly: GCA_018806925.1. Lineage (NCBI taxonomy): Eukaryota > Bacillariophyta > Thalassiosirophyceae > Thalassiosirales > Thalassiosiraceae > Skeletonema > Skeletonema costatum. The sequence continues at coordinate 39,119 of JAHBBA010001232.1, forward strand.
CCCATTATCCTGGGTTCGTCTTCACAAAGGCAAGCTACAAACACCAGACTCGTTTAGAGGGGGCAAATGATCGCGAATCTGCTCCCACGGCTGAAGTATAATCATAACAGATATCATCACTTCTGTCGTCGCAAAATGTCCGAAAATACACAATACATTCCTACCTCGACCGCCTTCCAGCCGCGCTACACTGGCCCATCTCCAGAGAATATGACGCCTGAACAAACAGCTCTGCGCCAGTCTATCCTTGAGAGTCGACCACGTACTGGACTCTCTGGACCATTTGGGCCATGGCTTGCCGTTCCTTCCATTGCTAGACCGTCGCAAGAGCTGGGAAGAACAGTCCGATATGAAACAAGTTTGAGTATGAGAGAGTCAGAGCTGGTAATTCTATTAACAGGTGCCAAATTTAAGAGCGAGGCAGAGTTTTGATATCCATGTGGGGGAGGCAATGAGAGCGGGTGTCGGTCTGGATGTGATCAAGAGTATTCCAAGAGGAGCTTTGTTGTCGCAAGAAGGAAGAAAAGATGGGAAAGATAATAATGCCGAATTCAGCTTGGAAAATGTGAAGAAACACATGTTACCACTGTTGGAAAAGGAGAATGCCTATGAAGGGAAAGGTGATTTGCTGCGTGATATTCCGATAGTTCTGTTTACGGCAGAATTGCTAGAGACAAATGCTGTATCAGATGAAACATATGCCAAAACAAAGCGATTATTGGGTGGAGACGATTCAGTTTTGGTAGAAATCACAGCTATCGTTGGATATTATGCATATGTGGCTTACACACTGAACGTCTTCAGGATTGCATCTTCTTCGTCTTGAAACTGGAAATGCCAGCACAATCTATCTGATATTAAAAGTTATCACACTGCCAAATCTCAAATCTGAATAGAAGCAAAAGTATAAAATTAGATTATATATTATGTTAGGCTGTAGCATGTGCTTATTGTTCCAATGATAAAGCCTGATAAAAGCTCACGATAGCAATGTCCGAAAAGGTTTCGTTGTCCGTAGAAATTTAGCTAGGATAGGGTAGGTAGGACGCAGGTCCGTGCAGAAAGCCCTCAAGATAAATAAAATGTCGCCGACATCACCACCAACCACCTCGACCGCACCACAACTTTTTGTGTGGTTCTGGCTCTCGTCACTCCTGCTCGTATAGTAGCCACCTGCTTCTTATCGAGTGTGGCTACGGCTCTTCTTTGTGGGTGAAACAATGCCCTTCCTTCAGCGTTCAGTACGGTCAAGCTATGTTGCACTTTCTTCAAATGTTGCACATCATGTGTCTACGCTGAGAAGACATCGTATCATATCACAGAGGACATTAGGTAATGTTACATTATCGCTACAAACATTTGAATCTGTCTACGCTGAGAAGTCGTCAGCCAATTGAAAGGTTACATCGACCAAACAACTCGCTGTTAGTACGACACAACGACATCAACGCAGTGCAGTGCAATTACAAACACTTTTCCACCAATCGGTGCATCAAAACAACATGTAATGATAGTGAAGAAGATGAACCAGAATATCTCGAGATTGTAACTCAAAACCGCTGATCGGATGAGGCTCGCAGTACGGAATTATGTTGACGAGCATACTCGATCATTTGAGTGTAATCAATGTGCAAGACGAAACTAAAGACGATGATGTTACAACATCAGCAAGACCTCCACAAATAAAATTGGTTGGAATACTTGCAACCAACAATACTCATCCAATATCAAACGAAGACTGTAGTCCTTGCTTCAGACGATGATAGCCACGGAAATGAGTTGTACTCGGAGCAAATTGCAAATATTTGTAGCGTCGACGGAATAACCTACGAACCGTGGCGTGTCCCCACCTACACGCGAATCAATTGAGCGAGCGATTCAACACGCCAATGAAGACTTGATGTGCATGGGATTTTAGTGTTTTATCCTATTGAAAACTTGGACAGTGGTGACGATAATGGAGGAAATGGTTCAGCAAGAGGACCATACAAGTGCCAATCTACTGGTGTTTACTATAAATCAATGGATGATTACTTTCGTGATATGGTGTCTCCCGAGAAAGATGTCGAGGGGTACCGTCGTAAAGGGTTGCGCATGCGGAAGCCTGAAGATGGTCACGACGATGCAGTCTTCACGGCTCCAGAGGATTTAGGTCCGATCTATCCTTGCACCGCATTGGCTGTGTTTCGCATTCTAGAGTCATTTCAGTTGAGTCTCAATGCAAAGACGGAGTCTCCACAGAGACTCTTCGAAGGCAAAACCATGACTATAATTAACCGCTCTGAGGTGCTTGGATTGCCACTTGCCACAATGCTATCCAATCAAGGGGCAAGCGTGTACTCCATTGACATTAACTCAATCTTGCAATTCATGCCTGTGGGAGAGGTGAGAATAAGAAGAGAGCAAGCCACCAAAACCATGGAAGAGTGTGTGCGACAATCTTCTGCGGTCATCACGGGTGTACCTTCACAATCATTTCGCGTTCCCACAGAATGGATAAGTGAGAATGCAACACTGATAAATGTTGCCACGGAGAGCAATTTTGAAGAGGATGAAGTGGCTGAGCTACCCGGCGTTACGTATGTCCCACACGTTGGAAGGGTCACAGTGGCTGCGTTAGAGCATAATTTGTGCTTGTTACATCAAAACTATCATCGCGATAAAAGTAAGTGAGGTTTTGTATTCTTAGTACTTCTATTTGGCCTGGGGCATGTCATTCCAAGGTTATGCGCAAACGACGACGCAACACCTTTTCATAACAGAATGAATTTATGCCTTGCTCCGTCAAGTCTACCGTCCTCCCATACCCATCTGGCTCATCATCCTCATCATTTCATTCATATTCGGAGGAGCGCCGCCACCTCCTCCTCCTCCCATGCTTCCCATCATCTGTGCCATTGCATTCATGTCCGGCATACCTCCTCCTCCTCCTCCCATTCCCGGCATACTACCACCCATTCCAGGCATACCTCCGCCCATACCTCCCATACCTCCCATCATGGATGCCAATCCACCACCGCCGCCGCCACCACCCATCATTTGCATCATGGTTGCCATATCAGGCATCCCACCGCCTCCTCCACCAGCACCACCCATCATTGACTGCATCATTTGCATTGCCTGAGGATTGCCTTGAAGCTGCTTCATCATTGCCTGAGGATTCTTTCTCATTTGTTCCATCATTTGCCTTTGCTTTGCCTGTCCACCCTTGCCCATCATACCTGCCTTGCCCATCTTGCTCACCATACCCTCAAATTGCTTGTGTGCCTGAAGTAACAGTTTGACTTCGATTGGGTGAGTGCCTGAGCCAGCTGCGATTCGACGAATGCGCTTCTCGACAGTTGGGTCATTCTTTTTGTGCATATCTACCTTCCCGTCAAGTTCTTTATCACTCATGGAGTCCATAATGTAAAGGAACGTACGTAGTCGGTTGGTAGATTTATCGTCACCATTTTTAGGTATGAGATAGTCCGGCATAACCAGGGATCATACCCATAACCTTGTCCATTGGTCCGAGCTTCATTACAGATTGGAACTGATTGTACATATCTCTCAATGTGAATTTACCTTTTGCCATTCTCTCCCTCGTTTCCTCTTGAGTTTTATCATCAGTGATTGATTTCATTTCATCCATAAGTCCACGGATATCACCAAAGCCTAATAGCTTTGACACGAACGATTTGGCATTGAAGGGATCCAAATCATCGAATCGTTCACCACTTCCCAAAAAGATGATTGGGCTACCAGTTGCTGCCACAGCACTCAAAGCTCCTCCTCCTTTTGCATGACCATCCAACTTGGTAACGATGACACTACCCACATTCACAGCAGTGTGAAACGCCAATGCTTGATCGTATACAGCTTGTCCTTGCGTCGCATCCATAACAAAGATGGTATTATCAGGCTGCACTGCAGCAGCAATTTCTTGCATCTCATCAAACAAAGCCTCCTCCTGTCGATGCCTTCCGGAAGTATCCACAATAATAACTTCATACTTATCGGCAATAAACCTATCCACACCCTCTTCGGCAATTACCACAGGGTCAGCTTCCGTATAAGACCCATAAAATGGTACTCTCAATTTGGTGGCATTCTGTTTGAGCTGATCAAACGCTCCGGCACGAAAGGTGTCTGCGCACACCATACATGTCTTGAACCCCCGACGTTGATAATAATGAGCATACTTGGCAATAGACGTGGTTTTTCCCGCGCCTTGCAACCCTACGAATAAAATAACGTTGGGTTTTCCCGTTTAACGTTGTAGGGTTTGTTAATTGCACCATTTTCACCACTGGGTGTCAGCATAGATGTTAATTCCTCAACGACCGCCTTTTGAACCATGCGATTAACATTCGCAGCTGCATTTGCATTGGTACTATCGGCTGCATCGGCCACCGCATCGCCTACCCTTTTTTGGATATTGGATCGCAGTGTCATTACTAGCTTGACATTGACATCTGATTCTATGAGGGCACGAGTTATGTCGGCCAGCAAAGCATTGAGAGACTCTGTTGTAAGCGGATCGGAGGATGGGGATTGCAGTTTCTGGAGGGTGCTGCGGAGCTTTCCGCCCAGTTCTGCGAGGACCATGATTTTTTGGTTAGGTGGCTATCGCACTGTTTGAATCGTAAGGTTTATTCGATAAGTAAGTATGGTAGCGAGCTCTACTACTATGCAACGTTCTCCTTTCTCTACTGATCCTCGGGTCTAGAGAGTAGCCACTAAAATAATCTATCTATCATCAACTACTATGCAACCGTCATGGTGAAAGAAAAAGTGCACAAATATTCAGTGGGATAAAAAGGCGGGAAAGACGGTCAGGCCAGGCGCGCCATTTTGTCTCGCGATCAACCTCCTCATTAATTTTCACCAAGCTGACAGCTAGAGCTCCCTACGAAGTATACCAACTCCCATACTATCCAATGTTGGCTGCAAGTGGATCTCAAATATATAGGTGCACTCTCAGAAGTGTAGGAAAACGGGGCTGTTTTGTAGCCATCGGGTCTTTTCTAGAGAAGAATTATTGCCGGCATCAAGTTTACAATCATCATCAGCAACCATGTCGACACTTTTCAAAACAAGAGACACCACAACTTGTCTCAATAACAGATCATCTCGATGAATTGCATAAAATACCACTTGCAGACGTTAGAAACTTTTGTATTATTGCACATGTCGACCATGGTAAATCGAGCATGGCGTCAAGGCTGTTAGAATATACGGGCAATTTAGGACACGATAGACAAGCAACTGCACATCAGTTGGGTGAAAAAACAACCACAGCATACAATCAAGACGAATCATCGGCAATTATAAAGGAAAATACTGATACTTCGAAAGAAACAGGTAGTAAATCATCAAAGCATAAAGAAATCAAAGAGGAAATCACACTTTTAGACACACTGAAAGTAGAAAGAGAGCGTGGAATTACAGTGAAAGCATCAGCTGCTTCCATGCTTTACAAACATCCATCTGCAACAAATGATCAAGGCTGGATCTTACTGAATATGGTGGATACGCCAGGCCACGCTGATTTCGGAGTTGAAGTTAGTAAGAGTCTGGCAAGCATCGAGGGGGCGGTGTTGTTATTTGACTCTGTGCAGGGAGTACAAGCACAGACGCTAAGTGTGTATGACAAGGCAAGGGCTCTTGGGAAGCAGATATTACCAGCTCTTACAAAGATTGATATACCGTCAGCGCGTCCTCTGGAGGTTGCTTTGGCAGTGAGTGATTTGTTTGCATTTGATCCTGATACGATTATGAAAACATCAGCTCGAAATCGGATTGGAGTCAGAGAGTTGCTTGACTCTGTTTGTGAGAATATACCTCCACCAAGTCCATTGTCTGATGACGATGGCACTATGTTACGGGCCAAAGTTATCGACTCTTGGTTTGAACCGCGTCGTGGAGTTGTATGTCTGGTTAGGTTGCTCTCGGGGATTCTATCTGAGAATGATCGAATATCGATTGTTGAGCCGAGTATTGATGGAAAAGGCCCACAAGTTTTAAAGGACAACTACTCTGTGCAAGAACTTGGTCTAGTTATGCCAGATAGGATAAGAACAGGCAAGCTTTACATTGGCCAGATGGGATACGTTGTGGCAGGTTTGAGGGATCCAAGAGAAGCAAGACCTGGATCCATCATTTCCCTGCAAAAGACTATGCAAACTCTGATTAGCACTGAAATGGAATTGCCTTCATCTGCTGCCCTGACACATCAGTCGGTGCTTTATGCGTCTGTTCATCCCATGGATGGAGATGGATTTGATGAGATGCACGCCGCTGTGAATCGACTTGCTCTTAACGATACGGGTCTTGAAATCCATCAAACGACAGGTTCGTCCAACAACGGTGGTGGTCCCTTCCTTGGACCAGGTAAGTAACTGCAATTTATTAACATTTGTGCTTTGCTGTGTCTTGTACTTACAATCTAACCTCACATGCTATTAACGAAGGTCTGAGGGTTGGATTTCAGGGACTACTTCATGTGGAGGTTTTTCGTCAGCGATTGTTGGATGAATTTGAATTAGAGGCAATCGTAACTCCTCCCAAAGTTCCTTACAGAATACGATATCTCGAGAGCAAAAATTACAAGCGTCCTCCAGGGGCGCCAGAGGAGGAGGTGATAGAAGACCTGACAGATTGGCCCGAACAGGGTCATCGGTTTAAAGTACTTGAACCTATGGTAGACGTGCGTATACTAGCACCGATGGAGTATGCAGGTAGCATCATGGAGCTCACCAAACGAAAGAGAGGTATCAAAATTCGAACCAAGCCAGTCGATGAACACATTTGGCTCTTCACCGCCGCAATGCCATGGGCGGACGTTGTCACAGACTTTCACGATGATTTAAAGAGCACTACAGCTGGATACGCGAGTTTTGATGTGTCAGAGGCAGACCCCCCACAGCAGGAGGCAGATCTCGTGAAGGTAGAATTGCTATTGAATAGTGAGGTTGTGGATCCTTTAGCTTTCGTTTGTCACCGTGACGCAGCTCAGTCCCAAGCACGTGTAGTGTGCCAGAAGCTTCAAGAAGTTTTACCTCGGCAGCAGTTTGTTACTGTGATCCAGGCGAAGGCAGATGGCAGATTCATCGCCAGTGCCAGAATAAGAGCCTATAGGAAAGACGTGCTCACGAAAGCAGGGAAGACTGTTGGTGGAGGAGATATTAGTCGAAAGAAGAAGCTATTGCAGAAGCAAAAGAAAGGAAAAAAGAGACAACAGTCCACTGGTAAAGTGCAACTGAGCCAAGCTGCCTTTAACAGTGTTATATCTAGGAGCTAATATAAATTTTGTCATTAGTTTACCTCCTGTACCAGTGAGTAGCAAAGTTGAAGTAAAGTGACAGCACTCCCCTTTCGAATGTACATCGAAATCCCCTCTTTCGACTCTTGTTCCACTGCCTGTTGATGATTTTGAAGGCTACATCTTCGTACGGCGGACCTGCGCTGAACCGCAAGATGCAGAAATCATCCGTGTCAGCTTTCTCCAAAAAGTATTGCGGTGTCTTAGTGCGGTCAATGAGATCAGGGTAAAATATATTGAACTTGTATCCCTGGACGATTTTGGGAGGTGGGTTGTCGTGATCGTAATGTGTTTTGTTGTAGGCATTCCAGTCATATCCTGTTTTGACACGGTTGAAGTATCGAGGTTTGCGAGGACGGAATTTATCTTGCATGGCGTATTGCGAGCTAGTGTTGCCATCGTTGAGGTCGATTTCGTCATCCAAGCCAAGCTCTTCTTCCAAATTGCCAAAGCCAGCTTCCACGCCATCTGGCAAGGGTGCAGCCATTTCCGCTGAAGAAAGTTTCTTAGGTGACGAAGCCTTGGTATCTTCGACAGTCTCACCAGCTTCAGCCTTCTTACGAAGTTCTTCTCGCTTCACTTCCAATTTCTCTAATTGTTTCACCAACATTTTCGAGTGAATCTCTGACAATTCCATTTTAGCTAAATGAACATCCAACTGATGCAGCACTTTTTGCCAGTAGTCAGTATCCACAACGCCATTTGAATCCCCCGACACGCCTCCACGGAGCTTCTGTTCGATATCTTGCCTCATCTGAACCAATGCCGCCATCGATTGGCCCTTGAACATATCACGAATGTCCTTCACCATTGTTGCATGATTTCCCTTCTCCCCACCAGTCTTTAAATATTGTACTTCATCTATTGTAACTTTGTGCAACGCATCCCAATAGTGAATTGCCATATTGTCATCACCTCTTCCTCCCTCGCTTGCAGCCTCCCTTTCCAACCTTCGAAATGCATCAATATCAACTAACAATTCCTCCAACTCATTCAACTTCAGATCTTTCAACAGTGAATGAGGTTCTTCTAAATTCACCTCTAGAGTTCCCAATTCTTCCAATGCACTATACTTTTCCTTGTACTTCACCCTTGCAGCATTTTCCTCATCCTCATTTCTAGCACCAAACAACAATATATTCTGTGCCAACACATCCACCGCCTTCTCCCTCCCCTCCACCAACCTAATTGCACTACGCTGGCGTTGCTGCTGTAAATGAAATGCCTCTTCTTTACGCGCCCATTCATCGTAATGCTCCAATTCCTTCATTTTGGATTCTTCCGCACGGATGCGTTCCATCTCCTCCAGGTGGAGTTCACGATCACGGCGACGGTTACGGACTTTTTCAATCTCGGAAAAAATATGATCCTGCTTGTTTCTTCGACTCTTTGGATTTTTGCCACCACCATTATTATCCTCCTCATCATTTCCGTAGTAGTTATTATCTTTATTGATTGCTTCATCCTCATCGCCCCCCTTTTTATCATCAACAGGCTGCTGCTCCTCCTTCTTCTTCCAAGTAAACATCTCATGCAAGTTTGGGTCACGGAATGGATTATCATCAGCCGTATATCCAAACCGGGCAGTAATACGAGCTGCACGACGTTTGGCACGTCGTTCTTCACGTTCCTCAAGTGTTTCATTTCGTTTGGATAGTTTGGATATTAATTTTTCATTCATTTGCACATTGTTGTTGTTGGTGGTGGTGGTTTGTTTGTCAGTGGTCAAATTGGTGGACTTTTTGGATGATTTTTTGCGTGATTTTTTACGGCGTTTGGAACGACGTCTTGGAGATGAGGAGGAGCTACTGCTGTCGCTATCAGAACTGCTATCGCTGTCGCTATCATCATCGCTGGAAGATAAATCTCTGTGGTGCCGCCTCCTCTTCTTTTTAGATCGTTTGCGATCACGATCAGATGATCGATGGTGCCTCGATGAAGATGATTTGTTCCTCTTTCTGCTGCCTCGTTTATGTTTTCTGCTGCGGTGTCTATCACGGCTACCATCATCGTCGTCGTCGCTGTCTTCGTCATCACTTCTTTTTCTCCCCCGCCTACTGGATTTGCTTCTGTCGTGATCGTCGTCTCCTCTGTCACGTCTGCTTGGGCTGCGAGAGCGAGATCGAGAGCTACTTCGACGCCGCCGACGGTCTTCGCCTAGCGAACTGGGTGATGCTGCCATGATTTAATTAGAAGTGCATGTCGTGAAACAACTCAACCATTTCGAATTTCGACAGTGTTTGGTGTTCGTTGTTGTGAACGTGAAATATGGTGGGAGGGCAGCTACATACTTACGCGCAAAATCTAAAATCTGTGTGGCTTTATATATCTACTTTTCAGACACATGTCCGAATCAATCATCAGTTCGAGTCCTGATGAGGTCCGATAGTGTAGGTGGTTATCACATTGGGTTCTGATTCCAATAACCCGAGTTCGATTCTCGGTCGGACTTGTTTTACGACGGTGCCGGAGTGGTTAACGGGATGGACTTGAAATCCATTGGCCTCTGGCCGCGCAGGTTCGAATCCTGCCCGTCGTGCAATTTTATTATTTTTTATCGGCTGCATGCCTCAGCATCATGTACCGTGCCTTTGTGATCATCTAATATCACCGCTATCACTTTGTTGTTGTCATATTTTAGGGCCGTAGTCGTCGGTGAGGCATTGATTGATTCTTGTTCACTTGGTAAACGGTATATAGGATTATTAGAATAGAGGTTGGCACTCCGACTCCAGCCCCGTCCCGAATCAGGAAACGGGATGGATACGTACCCCGGAATTCAGCCCAACACCAATACTGCCAATGATAGTGACAGCATCAAAACAGGTTCTCATGGCCAATAGAGCTGGTCAGAATAGACGATTGAGAAACTAAAAGAGCCGATACTTTTAGGCCAACCTCATCGCACGAAGTCTCGTCTCCACTCAAAAAAGAGTGAAGAATATCAAATCAACAGGATGCAACAGGAGCGAAACGCAAGGACTACCAGACTCTTGAAAATATATTCTAGCTAGAAAAACAAAAAATATTTACGTCTTCAGTGACCTGATGAGGCCAATACGGGACAGCCGCGAAAACCACATTAAACCACCATATCGTATCTAACGCTGTCAATGTCGCAATCAACAGCTTGTAGGAGCCCATTATGATTGCTTACGATAGTATAGTAAGATATATGCCACTGCTCAAGCTCTTTATATGTGTATCGGCCATGCTACAGCGTCGTAGGTGACCTGATGAGGTCCAATTTCAGTTGACAGGGGGGTACGGCCACCATATCGTATCTAACACTAACGCTGTCAATGTCGCAATCAACAGCTTGTAGGAGCCCATTATGATTGGTTACGACAGTATGGAAGGATATATGCCACTACTCAAGCTCTTTATATGTGTATCGGCCATGCAACAGCGTCGTAGGTGACCTGATGAGGTCCAATTTGGGATGACCATCGTCGCGCATGTGTGTGGTTGGCAGTGAAACTTTTCGAAGCGGTATTGAAAAGATTTAGTAACTGTCACTTTTCGGGAATCGTGTCGTGGATATGACCATCTCTATGCTATGTCGTGGACCTGTCGTGGACTCCTCAATCTGTTTTGGTCTTGCAAGACCACTTGCTCGCCTAAGTACTATCAGCCTCATACTTGTCATAAAATAAAAATACCTGAGCCTGCGTCTGAGTACATACAAGAACATGACCGAAGACGAAGACAGTACAGTAACAGGTTTAAGCTTGAGTTGGAGGTTGGGGAGGCGGTGAGTTCCAACAACAACGACACCGATAATTCTCTGAATCTGTATCTGGAAGAGCAACAGCAAGAAGAGGTACAGGTGCCTATTGCTATTGCAACTTCTCTTCGACCTGGCACGCAGCCACCCAAGAACTCTGGTTGCAACAACAAGAACAAGAACAAAAAGTGGATAGCTGGAACCATCCTTGTCGTTATCGTGATAGTCTTGGGGGTTACTATTGGCACAAGCAACACAACAAGATCCCTCAAAATCAAAAATGACCCAACTTTAGCCCCACCAACCGATGCGCCGACAGCCAAATGTAACGGTGAGCACCTTGTCGAAGTCATGGACATGGAGGTGGAGGAGGGAAACGATGGCAATGCTACGCCGGAGGGTATTCGACGATTGATCGCCGTCACCGATACAGAGTACTTGAGCATTGGATGTTTCCGCACACAGGATAGTCCTGATAAACGTCCTTTGATGGCTGTCACACAACAAGAAACAGTCGATGAGTGCAACTCTTCCTGTCGCACTAACTACTTTGGAATTGTAGATTCGACGTGCTACTGTCATTCCGACCCCCCACAAGATCGCCTTTCTATTGGCAGCTGTCAATTAACTGAGAATCCATGTGTGGAAGATGATCAGAAGTAAGTTCGCATGACATGAACTTGGATTACAACTGCAATTTATCATATCAAGATTTTACTCAGCTATTTTTTACTCCTGCTCCTAAGGATGGAAATGTACTTCAAAGTAAATGCAGACGAAACTTGCAGCCAAGACACAACCAGCAAGGTCAGGAACTTCTTAGTCGAAGAAGACGATGTGCCTTTCGGCTTTGATATCGTCACGAATCAGTTCCGGCCTTCGCCGTTTGAGCTTTATAAGTCAGAATGCGGAACTAATATCTATGAGGTACAAACAGAAGTAAGCCATATTGTATGACTGAGCTCTGAGCCAGTCTGAGCTCATTCGACTCGAAGCGACTCGCCCTTTCTCACTCATTTTCTCATTCTCATCTCCCTGACAGATCTCGCAGGGCAGCCAAGAACTGTCTACGTCTGTCTCTGGTATCAAGGAGTTTGCTAAACAGGAGAGGACTCATCTATCTCAGTCCATCAGCGCAGATGCATCAGCTGGTTATGATGGATTCTTCTTCAAAGCCATGGCGAAGGTGAGCGCTTCTGCGGATCAGGAGCAGACAAACATGTTTCGAAGCTCCGGTGCCAAATTTGCCGGTGGAAGGGTGTTCAATTCGGTAGGAGTCAAACGCCTTGCAGAGGTGAAAATTGTTGACTTTGATAATAAGAAGAGCTTTGTAACATTGAATTCTGAATTCGTAGAGGCCATCAAGTCCTATCAAAGGAGCGGATACGATCGTGCTGTTGCGCGAGAGCAGATCTTCAACAAATATGACATGTTTATCTTGACGCGTGGCATATTCGGTGGATTCTTACAGCTGCGCTCAACCATGACCGAATCTAGCATCTCCAAGCAGTTTGAGTCGTCAGAAGAATCTCGACAATGCTTTGAAGCATCTGTGTCAGTGAAAGCAAGTGGATTTGGATTCTCGGGAAGCGTCTCAACGAGTGGTGGAGAGTGCAACGAGGAGGCAAAGGACACGATGTTAAATAGTCAGAACGCTTACGCAGAACAATCATCTGAGCAGGTTGTGGTTGGCGGCAAAGTTAATCAAGGTATGTTCTCGTTGATGATGCCTTCACATTTATGTTTGCTAGCAAGCAGTAGCTCACACTTCCATTTGAATTTGAATCCAAAGGGGGCAATTTCGTAGTCGAACCTGAGTTCAGTACACTTCTTACCTCGAGAGACAAGTATCCTGCTGGAGATAAGGGCATTGAACTTAGGCCCCTTTCGGACTTTCTCTCGCCCAAAGCATTATCTCCTCTTAATGTAATGCAATACCAGATTGACGAAGCGGGTTTTCTTGAGATACAAACCAACCTTCAAAAACACATGCGGGACGAGCTTTTGGAGCTGGAGGGCTTGGTGGGTGGGTGTGGCGAGTGCGAGGTGCCGTATTTGGTGCAGTCTGAACCTGGTCAGACCAACAAATATAGCTGCACCTGCTATGACCCGGTTGCGAAACAGAATGAAGCTTTTGAAGCCGATGACGTTGTTGAATTGTTCATTGACAATGGCGTTCACTGGTTGTCGTACAACACTGAGTGGACCCAAAAGCTTGTCGGTGGTCAGGTCCTTGAGTGGAAAGAAACGCGCCGTCATGCAAACGTAATTTATCTCGAGGACAAGAACGGGCGTGAGGGCGCGACGGCACGTTTTGACTTCAATGACAAAACTGTGATCTATTGTGCTGCAGTGAATGGTGAATGCACAGTTACTGGCACCATCATTGCCTCGTACAAAATGAACCGGTTCGGTATTGATGCGCGTGATATCATGGGTCTGAACGAAGGCTATGATGGTGAATACTGGGAATCAGATGGAAAGAATCAGTGGACCGAGTTTGATGGAAACGGTTATTTTTATTGGGAGGAAACACACCGCGACGGTAACTCTATTTACCTGAAAGACAAAAATGGGCGTGACGTGTACACTGCACGCCTTGATTTGTTCGATGCCAAAGTGATGCTTTGCGAAGTGGGAAAAGAATGTTTTTCAGTTGGCCCTATCACAGACGCGTGGTAATACATTTGATATGCGAGTTTGTGCTTCGAGCTTTTTTAGAGTGAGTGAGCCAATACATTATATTGCCAAAGCGACGTCCCGTCATCTTGAGAAATTGGTAATGTTAATAGATAGTATAGTAAGATATATGCCACTGCTCAAGCTCTTTATACGTGTATCGGCCATGCTACAGCGTCGTAGATGACCTGATGAGGTCCAATTTGAGTTTGAGTTGACAGGCAGCTACATCCGGCCACCATATCGTATCTATCGCTGTGATAAACACAATCAACAGCTTGTAGCGGCCCATTATGAGTGCTTACGATAGTATAGAAGGATATATTCCACTGCTCGAGCTCTTTATATGTGTATCGGCCATGCAACAGCGTCGTAGGTGACTTGATGAGGTCCAATTTGAATTTGAGTTGACAGGCAGCAACTCTCTAGCACCATATCGTATCAATCGCTGTGATAAAAACAATCAACAGCTTGTAGCGGCCCATTATGAGTGCTTACGATAGTATAGTAAGATATATGCCACTGCTCAAGCTCTTTATATGTGTATCGGCCATGCTACAGCGTCGTAGGTGACTTGATGAAGTCCAATTTGAGTTGACAGGCGGCTACATCCGGCCACCATATCGTATCTATCACTGTGAATGTCGCAATCATTAGCTTGTAGCGACCCATTATGATTGGTTACGATAGTATAGTAAGAATATTTGCCACTGTTCGAGCTCTTTATATGTGTATCGGCCATGCAACAGCGTTGTAGGTGACCTGATGAGGTCCAATTTGAGTTGACAGTGACAGGCAGCAACTCTCTAGCACCATATCGTATCTATCGCTGTGATAAACACAATCAACAGCTTGTAGCGGCCCATTGTGATTGCTTACGATAGTATAGAAGGATATATGCCACTGCTCAAGCTCTTTATACGTGTATCGGCCATGCTACAGCGTCGTAGGTGACCTGATGAGGTCCAATTTGAATTTGAGTTGACAGGCAGCTACATCCGGCCACCATATCGTATCTATCGCTGTGAATGTCGCAATCAACAGCTTGTAGGAGCCCATTGTGATTGCTTACGATAGTATAGAAGGATGTATGCCACTGACCAAGCTCTTTATATGTGTATCGGCCATGCTACAGCGTCGTTGGTGACTTGATGAGGTCCAATTTGAGTTGACAGGCAGCTACATCCGGCCACCATATCGTATCTATCACTGTGACTGTCGCTATCAACAGCTTGTAGGAGCCCATTGTGATTGGTTACGATAGTATAGAAGGATATATGCCACTGCTCAAGCTCTTTTATATGTGTATCGGCCATGCTACAGCGTCGTAGGTGACTTGATGAAGTCCAATTTGAGTTGACAGGCGGCTACATCCGGCCACCATATCGTATCTATCGACTGTGAATGTCGCAATCATTAGCTTGTAGCGACCCATTATGATTGGTTACGATAGTATAGTAAGAAATTTGCCACTGTTCGAGCTCTTTATATGTGTATCGGCCATGAAACAGCGTTTGTAGGTGACCTGATGAGGTCCAATTTGAGTTGACAGTGACAGGCAGCAACTCTCTAGCACCATATCGTATCTATCGCTGTGATAAACACAATCAACAGCTTGTAGCGGCCCATTGTGATTGGCTTACGATAGTATAGAAGGATATATGCCACTGCTCAAGCTCTTCATATGTGTATCGGCCATGCTACAGCGTCGTAGGTGACCTGATGAGGTCCAATTTGAATTTGAGTTGACAGGCAGCTACATCCGGCCACCATATCGTATCTATCGCTGTGAATGTCGCAATTCAACAGCTTGTAGGAGCCCATTGTGATTGCTTACGATAGTATAGAAGGATATATGCCACTGACCAAGCTCTTTATATGTGTATCGGCCATGCTACAGCGTCGTTGGTGACTTGATGAGGTCAAATTTGAGTTGACAGGCAGCTACATCCGGCCACCATATCGTATCTATCACTGTGATTTCGCAATCAACAGCTTGTAGGAGCCCATTGTGATTGGTTACGATAGTGATAGAAGGATATATGCCACTGCTCAAGCTCTTTATATGTGTATCGGCCATGCTACAGCGTCGTAGGTGACTTGATGAAGTCCAATTTGAGTTGACAGGCGGCTACATCCGGCCACCATATCGTATCTATCACTGTGAATGTCGCAATCATTAGCTTGTAGCGACCCATTATGATTGGTTACGATAGTATAGTAAGAAATTTGCCACTGTTCGAGCTCTTTATATGTGTATCGGCCATGAAACAGCGTTTGTAGGTGACCTGATGAGGTCCAATTTGAGTTGACAGTGACAGGCAGCAACTCTCTAGCACCATATCGTATCTATCGCTGTGATAAACACAATCAACAGCTTGTAGCGGCCCATTATGATTGGTTACGATAGTATAGAAGGATATATGCCACTGCTCAAGCTCTTTATATGTGTATCGGCCATGCTACAGCGTCGTTGGTGACTTGATGAGGTCCAATTTGAATTTGAGTTGACAGGCAGCTACATCCGGCCACCATATCGTATCTATCGCTGTGAATGCGTAATTAACAGCTTGTAGGAGCCCATTATGATTGGTTACGATAGTATAGAAAGATATATGCCACTGACCAAGCTCTTTATATGTGTATCGGCCATGCTACAGCGTCGTTAGGTGACTTGATGAGGTCTAATTTGAGTTGACAGGCGGCTACATCCGGCCACCATATCGTATCGATCACTGTGATTTCGCAATCAACAGCTTGTAGGAGCCCATTATGATTGCTTACGATAGTATAGAAGGATATATGCACTCAACGTGCTCACAGCTCTCTTTATAGTATATGCTGTCAGTCATGTGTACGGCCATGCTACAGCGTCGTAGGTGACTTGATGAAGTCCAATTTGAGTTGACAGGCGGCTACATCCGGCCACCATATCGTATCTATCACTGTGAATGTCGCAATCATTAGCTTGTAGCGACCCATTATGATTGGTTACGATAGTATAGTAAGATATTTGCCACTGTTCGAGCTCTTTATATGTGTATCGGCCATGCAACAGCGTTGTAGGTGACCTGATGAGGTCCAATTTGAGTTGACAGTGACAGGCAGCAACTCTCTAGCACCATATCGTATCTATCGCTGTGATAAACACAATCAACAGCTTGTAGCGGCCCATTATGATTGGTTACGATAGTATAGAAGGATATATGCCACTGCTCAAGCTCTTTATACGTGTATCGGCCATGCTACAGCGTCGTTGGTGACTTGATGAGGTCCAATTTGAATTTGAGTTGACAGGCAGCTACATCCGGCCACCATATCGTATCTATCGCTGTGAATGCGTAATTAACAGCTTGTAGGGGCCCATTATGATTGGTTACGATAGTATAGAAAGATATATGCCACTGACCAAGCTCTTTATATGTGTATCGGCCATGCTACAGCGTCGTAGGTGACTTGATGAGGTCTAATTTGAGTTGACAGGCGGCTACATCCGGCCACCATATCGTATCGATCACTGTGATTTCGCAATCAACAGCTTGTAGGAGCCCATTATGATTGCTTACGATAGTATAGAAGGATATATGCCACTGCTCAAGCTCTTCATACGTGTATCGGCCATGCTACAGCGTCGTTGGTGACTTGATGAGGTCCAATTTGAGTTGACAGTGACAGGCAGCTACATCCGGCCACCATATCGTATCTATCGCTGTGAATGCGTAATTAACAGCTTGTAGGGGCCCATTATGATTGGTTACGATAGTATAGAAAGATATATGCCACTGACCAAGCTCTTTATATGTGTATCGGCCATGCTACAGCGTCGTAGGTGACTTGATGAGGTCTAATTTGAGTTGACAGGCGGCTACATCCGGCCACCATATCGTATCGATCACTGTGATTTCGCAATCAACAGCTTGTAGGAGCCCATTTATGATTGCTTACGATAGTATAGAAGGATATATGCCACTGCTCAAGCTCTTCATACGTGTATCGGCCATGCTACAGCGTCGTTGGTGACTTGATGAGGTCCAATTTGATTGAGTTGACAGTGACAGGCAGCTACATCCGGCCACCATATCGTATCTATCGCTGTGAATGCGTAATTAACAGCTTGTAGGGGCCCATTATGATTGGTTACGATAGTATAGAAAGATATATGCCACTGACCAAGCTCTTTATATGTGTATCGGCCATGCTACAGCGTCGTAGGTGACTTGATGAGGTCTAATTTGAGTTGACAGGCGGCTACATCCGGCCACCATATCGTATCGATCACTGTGATTTCGCAATCAACAGCTTGTAGGAGCCCATTATGATTGCTTACGATAGTATAGAAGGATATATGCCACTGCTCAAGCTCTTCATACGTGTATCGGCCATGCTACAGCGTCGTTGGTGACTTGATGAGGTCCAATTTGAATTGAGTTGACAGTGACAGGCAGCTACATCCGGCCACCATATCGTATCTATCGCTGTGAATGCGTAATTAACAGCTTGTAGGGGCCCATTATGATTGGTTACGATAGTATAGAAAGATATATGCCACTGACCAAGCTCTTTATATGTGTATCGGCCATGCTACAGCGTCGTAGGTGACCTGATGAGGTCCAATTTGAGTTGACAGTGACAGGCAGCAACTCTCTAGCACCATATCGTATCTATCGCTGTGATAAACACAATCAACAGCTTGTAGCGGCCCATTGTGATTGCTTACGATAGTATAGAAGGATATATGCCACTGCTCAAGCTCTTCATATGTGTATCGGCCATGCTACAGCGTCGTTGGTGACTTGATGAGGTCAAATTTGAGTTGACAGGCAGCTACATCCGGCCACCATATCGTATCTATCACATAAACACAATCAACAGCTTGTAGCGGCCAATTATGATTGGTTACGATAGTATAGAAGGATATATGCCACTGCTCAAGCTCTTCATACGTGTATCGGCCATGCTACAGCGTCGTTGGTGACTTGATGAGGTCCAATTTGAGTCGACAGGCAGCTACATCCGGCCACCATATCGTATCTATCACTGTGAATGTCGCAATCATTAGCTTGTAGCGGCCCATTATGATTGGTTACGATAGTATAGAAGGATATATGCCACTGCTCAAGCTCTTTCTATGTGTATCGGCCATGCTACAGCGTCGTAGGTGACCTGATGAGGTCCAATTTGAGTTGACAGTGACAGGCAGCAACTCTCTAGCACCATATCGTATCTATCGCTGTGATAAACACAATCAACAGCTTGTAGGAGCCCATTATGAGTGCTTACAATAGTATAGAAGGATATATGCCACTGCTCAAGCTCTTCATATATGTATCGGCCATGCTACAGCGTCGTTGGTGCCCTGATGAGGTCAAATTTGAGTTGACAGGCGGCTACATCCGGCCACCATATCGTATCAATCACTGTGAATGTCGCAATCATTAGCTTGTAGCGACCCATTTTGATTGGTTACGATAGTATAGTAAGATATTTGCCACTGTTCGAGCTCTTTCTATGTGTATCGGCCATGCAACAGCGTTGTAGGTGACATGATGAGGTCCAATTTGAGTTGACAGGCGGCTACATCCGGCCACTATCACCATATCGTATCTATCGCTGTGAATGTCGTAATCAACAGCTTGTAGTGGCCCATTATGATTAATTACGATAGTATAGAAGGATATATGCCACTACGCAAGCTCCTTATAAGTGTATTGGACTTGCTACAGCGTCGTAGGTGACCTGATGAGGCCCAAATTGGGATGGCCGCCAGCAACACTCTAGCATCTTATCGTATCTTACGCTGTGAATGTCGCAATCAGCATCTTGTAGTGTCCCATTATGATTGGTTACGATATTATAGAAGGATATATTTCACTACTCAAGCTCTTTATATGTGTATCAGCCATGCTACAGCGTCGTAGGTGACTTGATGAGGTCCAAGTCCAATTTGAGTTGACAGGCGGCTACATCCTGATGAGGCCCAATTTGGGATGGCCGCCAGCGCCAGCAACACTCTAGCACCATATCGTATCTAGCGCTGTGATTGTCGCAATCAACATTTTGTAGTGGCCCATTATGATTGGTTACGAAATACCAGTATGATAAATGCCACTACTCAATCTCTTTGTATGTGTATCGGCCATGCTACAGCGTCGTAGGTGACCTGATGAGGCCCAATTTGGGATGGCCGCCAGCAACACTCTAGCACCATATCGTATCTAGCGCTGTGAATGTCGCAATCAACATCTTGTAGCGGCCCATTATGATTGGTTACGATAGTATAGAAGGATATTTGAGCTCTTCATATGTGTATCGGTTATGCTACAGCGTTGTAGGTTACCTGATGAGGCCCAATCTGGGATGGCCGCCAGCAACACTCTAGCACCAAATCGTATCTTACGCTGTGAATGTCGCAATCCACATCTTGTTGTGGCCTATTATGATTGGTTACGATAGTATAGAAGGATATATTGCACCACTTAAGCTCTTTATACGTGTATTTGATTTACTACAGCTTTGTAGGTGACCTGATGAGGTCAGATATTTGTTTCTACTATCTGCTGTTTACTTTTAATTTTCGGGTTTATTTGTGGCGTTGAAACATTCCATTGTTTGAAGGTTCTCCTTTATCCTTTTGTTGTAAATTCAATAGATTGTGATGCAAAAGAATCCACATGTATTTCAACTTCTTCGATATTTCTTTCTTTAACTCTACTTCAAAACAACAACTAAAACAATACAGGAAACAAGTTCTCTCCTTCTAATCAATATGAACACCCTCTGGTAGCCCATATTCTTCTCTACTGTGAGGAGACTCCTCATAATTCGTAGAAGTTATTTCTCCAACAGCAAGCGAAGCCCCAGCAACAGCCAATGCAGTCACGCCAGCTCTTGGATTACCCAACGCCAACAACGTTGCTCCTCCAATTACTGCAACAGTTGCTACCTTCTCTGACAGTTTGTATTCTGCATTGGCACGCCTAATCGACTCTCTAGCAGAAGACGCAGCTTGACTTACATGAGTTGATGCATTTCGTGCATGCACATCGGCTTGGTCACGAACACGTTGCGTTTCATCTGTAATGTTGGAAAATAGATTTTGCATGGATTGATTGATGTGTTTGACAGAGTTGCTTGTCCTACGACGGAGCTGATGTTGATTGTCTATACCTTGGAAAGTATTCTCGAGGAAATTCCATGTGTTTCGCAATGGATGATCGTTTGTGTTGTGTGGAGTGTGTTGTTGTTGTTGCTGAGGAGGAGGAGGAGCAGAGTCCTCTTCCTCACTATTTCTGATGGGGGTTCCACCACTTGTGACAGAAGAAGTATCTTCCTCTTCAAGTGGTCGTTGCTCTACCTCGACCATGACTTCGCTGCTAACTACATCATTGTTTCTCCCCGCTGTGCTTGCACCACTGTTTGTTTCGCTTTCATCCTGTCTATTTTCGAGAGATCTATCTTCCATTATCGCAGCTTCTTCAGCGACGGAATGTTCCGTGTTAGAAATTTCATCATCGGTCGATCGTACATCATGTTTTGAACCATCATCAGTTGTCTCCAGGCCAATCGAAGCAGTAGTAGCGGCAACTGGTGTCGCGGCAATGGGAGGTGGTTGTTCTGCTACTTCCAACTGCAAATCATTTGGTGTGGTGTCATCACTATTGAGAAACTCCCACTCATCCTCGTCGTCACTGGGGTCATCATAGGGAGTGTGACTATTAAGAACCATGATATTAAATAAATTCTGTTGCTGATATTATTCAAGAGTGCTTGCAGAGCTTTGTTGTTCTTCAGCGTTGATAATGGCGTTGATAATGATGGCTGGGATAAGTTTATATGAGCCGTTCCGTGTCGCTCATGGTTGTTTTATGTTTTCTGTTCTTGCTTTTTGCACGGTGATCACGACTTGTACATATGTGCACGTCTCTTTTACAATACCGGACAAATGTCTTTATGTCCGCTGGTCCGTGCAAGCTGTCCGTATTGTACAACAAAACCAAACTCAAATCTTGTGTTCCGTGACGATGACGACGATAACGATAACGATCACTTCAGGGTGGTAACATTGCGTAACATTGCCTCTGTATAGACGCGACAATCCATAAAGGGAATTGCATAGTACGCCGAGGGTGACGATGGTGACTACTACTATAATAACATCAGCAACAGTGCTTCTATCTTTCCTCGCTTTGATAATAGATCCATCATGCGCTTTCTCTCCAGTCAAGGGTAGTGCTGCCACAAAACGAACAACGTTTGCCTCCAGCTTATGGGCTTCCATTTCAGCCGATAATACCGAGCTTCAGCCAGTACGAAAAGTTGCAATTATCGGTTCAGGAATCTGCGGATTATCACTTGCACATGCTCTATTGCGGTCGGGAGATATTGAAGTTGTTGACATCTTTGACTCACGTACCGAGCTGGATGAAAAGATCGGTTCGGGAATTCAACTTACTGGAGGAATGGCAGCTCTGCGCGAGATCTCGCCACAGTTGCAACGGAATGTAGCTGATGCTTCTTTGCCGTTGGAACGTGTCATTTCAAGATGCCGCCCTTGGTTTGGTAATTCAAATGAACCATGGAAGTTGCTTGAACTAGATATACAGAAGTCAATTCGTACCAACGTGGAGGAATTAATAACAGAAGATGGTGAGGTTCTTGCTTATACAATTTTACGAGGGACACTGCAGCGAATACTTCATGAAGAGTTGATGAAGGAGCATGATATTCAAGTACAATTTGGAAAGAGACTGAGTGGACTGGATTATTCTGGCTCTGACTCTGGCATAAGTTTGCAATTCACTGATGGGGGCAGCACAGATCCAAAATATGACCTTGTTGTTGGAGCCGATGGCATTAAATCTATTGTCAAGGACTTTGTCAATACAGGAAAGACTAACGCTGATGGAGCAGACAACAATGGGTCATCATCCGCAATTTACTCTGGGATACGAATTACTTTTGCCATTCAAGAAGGAGATGAGATAGATAAAGATACCACTGGGGCTCAGTTCACGCAATTCTTTGGAAATGGTGCTTATGCTCTTACGTCTATGTATGGTGCAGGAAAAGGAGAGCCAGTGGCGAAGGGAGCCTTCTTGATCTACATGGATGATGATTATATTGGCCCATTCCCAAAAAGAAAAGCAGAAGAAAGTTCTGATGCAAAACCTTTGGATGAGAACATTGATTGGACCCAAGACAACCGTGTTCCGAAAGACCATGTAGAGGAATGCTTGGAAGTCCTGCAAGCAGCTTCTATACCAAGTAACGATGTCGCTCGAATTGTGGAAAAGTCAAATCGATTCTTTGATCTCGGAGTATACTTTCACAATCCGTTCTCTTTGAATGGATGGGTTCGCGAGTTCTCCAAAC
This sequence comes from Skeletonema costatum, assembly GCA_018806925.1. NCBI lineage: Eukaryota > Bacillariophyta > Thalassiosirophyceae > Thalassiosirales > Thalassiosiraceae > Skeletonema > Skeletonema costatum. Next base: position 62,203 of record JAHBBA010001232.1, read on the forward strand.
CTAACTCAGGATGGTTCGGTAGTAAAACGTCAAAGTACGCAGTTCTCGCTGGTGATGCAGCGCATGCGATGCCTCCATTCTTGGGACAAGGAGGCAACCAAGCGATTCAGGATGCCGTCTGTTTATCATCAAAAATATTTCAATACAATTCGCAATTCCAACAGTCGACAGATGAAGATAATGTCGACTTAAAAGTGCTACTCAAGGAGTACGAGAACCGTCGATGGCTGCCTACAGCTAGCATCACTGCTAAATCAGCTTTTCTGGGGTATTTGGAGGCTGGATCGAGCTTCTTCTCAAACTTTAGAGACGCCTTCTTCTTCGTAATGGGGAAGGTAGGCGTAGCAGAGAAAGTTTTCATGGACAGTGCCAAGCCTAAGATGTAAACCTAAATTGTAAACATCCGCTACCATAGGATAGTAATTTTAAGTCATCGTAGCTTCGATTTGCTCCAAGTCATTAGATAACGACGCTTCACCTCTAGCTAGGGAAGCATCAACACTTGTTTCGATGGAAGGAGATCCTCTCCCTTGCTCACTATTTTTGCGGATGAGCGCGTTTTTCACTCCGCCAATAATCGCCATATTTACATCGTCATCTTTCTGTTGTTGTCTGTATCTTCGAAGTAGCCGACGATCTGCTGAGTCAAGATAAGCAGCTGGAGCATTTATCACGTGCATTAGACTCGGAAGGTTCTTTTTGGATCCCTTTTTGGATCCTTTTGATTTCTTTCTCTCCTCGACGGGTATCTTCTCCTGTTGGCATGCTTCCCATGGTGGCTGATGTTCTTCTAGATAACTGTCTAGACTTTCCAAACTATCTTCTCTTTCTCTTCCAGAATGTTGCTTGACCTCTGCCATTTCAGCTGCCTTGATTATATTGAACAGGTAAGGTGATTGATGTTCATCCCATTCGCTCGTGTCCAAGTGATGATTTGAAGTATCGTAAATCTGATCTCTGTAACGAAAAGGTGATGCATGTTCACTGTGCTCACTGTCATTTGTAAGGGTATCGTCGTCGTGCTTCTTCTTCTTGACATTGGAAACTTTTTCGGTGTCCTTTCTGCCAAAATCACGGTAATTTGGACTATACTGATCGCAGTGATCATATATTTGCCGTTCTACTTTCTTTCGGGTCACAACGCGTCTCTTTTTGAGGCGCCTAATAGCGAGCACAACCACTGTGAACATAGCAACAAACATACCAACAAAAATATGTGATAGACTTTGATGCCGCGCCGCAGATGATAATGGCTGAACTGCAGGAGCAATTTCTCTTGGTTTGAACGTTCCGTCTTCATTCAGCTCGTCAAAACAGAATGTGCCACCATATTCTACTTGAACTTCATCTGATATTATTTCGCAAGCACATACTCTCTTCGACGAAGCTGATACCATTTGACCATCATTCATTTTACACGCGTCTGTTGCAATATAGTTCATGACTTCATCGTACATGAAGAATGATTTGGCAAAATTGGGTCGGAAGTCACCTTGCTTGGTATATAGACAAAGTGTCGAGTTGGAGACGCAGCTAGAAGATGTTACAGTCAGACATGTGACGCCCTTTTCTTCATCGTGGTAAGTTGTCGACATTGGAAGCTTTGATTGAAACAACTTGTCAACCTTCTCAGGATTGTTCGTGTCTGGCTTCAACTCAAATACTGTGGCATTGTCCCGATACAAAAAGCTGTATTCCAACCCATCGTTGTTGGAAACTATGTGATTGTCAAATCCACCAGATGCATCACTGATTGAGCACTGATCGACTTCCGTTGCCCACAAGTCAAAGAATTGTAAAATAGAAACACACCAATCCGACATTACTTCTCCGTTACATTCCGGCAAATTTGGGTTATCACAGCAACCAGAAGGACGAGTCTGGGTGTCATCTAGTGAGTAGTGCAACATCATACCAGCATCTGCATTTACCATTTCTTGCAGACGATGTGTATATCCTGCGATAGGTACAATTGCTTTGAACATGCTTGGAACTTGCTGCATTGCATATGTCAACATGAATGCCCCGTTGTTCCATCCAATTCCATACGTCAAGCTTGGATGCAAAAAGCTGAACTCTTGCGTTAGTTCTTGTTTGAGATGGGTTAGATACTCAACGTCGTTGATATCATCATGCTTTGCAGCTCCACAACAATCTCCAGCGTTGAAACTAAACTCTTTGCCCTCTGGTAAGACTAGGACAAAATTGCTTGCATCGGCGTATGGGATGAACACCTCCATTGATCTAGCGTCCTCTTCAAATGCGTGTAGAGCAAAGACAAGAGGCAGCGTGCCCACTCGCTTATGCGTCCCCTCAAAGTATTCATTCTCTTCAGGAGCCTCTCCAAGACGACGAAAACCTGAGTGACACAGGATCCGTGGCAAAACGAGGTGATAGACGCGAGTGCAATCTTGTTGGTCATCTTCATTGCAATTTGGCAACGTGATTGTACGGGTGTGAAAGCTTGAGCACTTCAGTGACTGCACCATCTTTCGATCTTTTGTGTAAGTCACCGTATCGGCGTATGAAGACTTCTAGCTCTCAACCAAGCCGCATTCACCTAGTATCTTTCAGATGTATAGCTCCAAATGCCTCACAGACGAACTCTCCAATCAGTTGAATGCTGTACTACTCTTTCAAATGATGTGTAGCTCTCAGCTTCATGCTCCGCTGTATTATGTCGAATGGCGAACGCCATTACAGGCCATTACATGTTGCAACATTGCAATGCAATCACGAAGGCTGATAATGAAGCGGCCCCTTGCCGCCAGAACTGCTCTTCGCGGATTTTTTTTGCTGTCACATCATCACTGAAAGCAGAAAACGAAAGATCTCACGACGCAACAGATGAGATGTTTGTTTGCTGTTGTTGATCATCTGCATATCTCTCCCGGCCGTCCCCATGCATGCAGAGCAACGGCAGCAATAAGAACATAACCACACACCAACACAAGTACTGCCAGTAAAAATTCTGTACGCGTCACATTGCTAGCCTACAAAGCTCCAAATGATGAGCTTACTATCCTAAAGAAACATAAACATAACGCCATCCATCAACATGACAGAACTCGAATGTAATAAACTCATAAAGAGAGACATCACAATCTCGGACTGCAAAGAAGCAAATCCAGACGACTGCAATCGTTCTTATTTCTTGCATATTCCAACCAGTATATGTAATGAACAAAACAACAGCATTGCTGGTGACAACCTACCGCCGACACTGCCGCTGGTCTTTGCAATCCACTGTTTCGGATGTTCCGCTATGACGATGTACACATCATTCGCACAACACGCAAACGAACACAATTTTGTATTAGTCGCACCTGAGGGAATTAAGCACAGCTGGAATGCGAGACACTGCTGCGGATACGCCCTTGACAATCAACTTGACGACGTTGGCTTCTTATCAAATATTCAGTCTACATTGAGCAATGAATTCGCATTTGTAAAGCCGCAATTCACCTACGCGACGGGATGGAGTAATGGCGGGTTCTTGGTGATGCATGCGTCAGAGTTATTTCGAGGAATTGCCCCGATTTCTGGCTTTATTGCAGGTATAGAGTCAGAGTTAAAGAGAGGTGACATACATGGTGGTAAGCCGTTATTCATTCATCAAGGAATGGATGATCCCTACGTCCGTTCTACAGGCTGCTGTCACGACCCAAATCTACCAAAGTGTTGCTGCAATATTGCTGCTGATACCTGCACTGATGTAATGGATGTTGCAAGGGATTGGGCCGTTGAAGTGAATGGATGCAAAAATGATGAGACACTTCTCGCAGAGACTTCATATGCTAACAAAGATGACGGCATACGATGCCTTACCTCATCAAACTGTATTTCAAACACTACAATATGTACCTACGAGCATTCGGGCCACTTCAATCTACCATCCTTTGATAAAGCATTTCCAATGGCGAATGAAGTGATGAACTTCTTTGCGAGAGATGCATGCGAAGTCAATGATGGATGGTGGAATGGCATTGACAAAACATGCTCGTGCAATACAGAGCGCTCTGGCCCATTATGTCTTGACAAAGTAGTAGCAGAGGATAAAGGTTCAAGAACGTCTGCTACTTCTATCAGTCGGTTATTTGTGGTGATTATCGCTTTAATAACGTTGGTTCTAGCTGCATATGCAATGGTAAAAAAGCTGAGAAGACATGGAAAGAATGGAAGAGGTGGCAAATACGCCAAAGTAGAATATACTGATATTGAAATAAATTAATCAGGCAGGAGAGATACAAGAAGCAGAAGCAGACAAGAATCGTCGCTTTGGAACATCATACTTGGTAAATTAGGAGTAAACAGGTACGGTATTGATAAGACACTCATTTGTATCCGTTCGGCCGCCAAAGAATGAAGCCCTCATCACTGCACGAACAAGAGCCATCCAATCCAAAACACACGACACATGATCTCTTGCATCAAATCAACTCCCTTCCAAATTTTGCGCACCTCATGCCCATCTCAACTGAACGCTACCATACTCTCCAGCTCGAACTGAAAACAATAAGCTTGCATTCAAGAGGAAGAAGTAATTAGACACCTTGGAGATTGTTATCAACATATATCATGACCCGAATCGCTCGCCGCAGCACCGACAAGGAGCATAGAGCCGTACCATGGTTTGGTATGTGGATAGGGCTAGCCCTTGCATTATCTGTTATTTATTGCTGGAGCGCTGAGCGACTAATCAGTGCTTATAGCCCGTCACCAGCACTTCGTGCATACTTGGAATCGGACGCTCCAGTAGAATCTGAAGCTGCTGCGGCTAAGCCTCCAATGTTTGACTCCTCCTTTGCTGCGTATCTCAAAAAGGGTCTTTCGTATTATATAGAAGCATACGATGGAGGGAAGCCATATCAATACAAAGATTCTAGCTATCCTCATCGTCGTGCCAACGCAACCCTCCCACTATGGTTCAAGAAAGTTTTTCCACTCAATAAGCATATGACACCGGACAAGCAGACCTGCTTTATGCACGTCGGAAAAGCTGGGGGATCAACAATCGGGTGTATGCTTGGGTTTTTAATACATTGTGGAGATGACGATAAAACAAACTTTCAATCAGTACCGAGCCTTTTGGCAGCTACAACAGCACACTCATTTCATCGAGGTGTGTACGACTGCTCTGACGAAGCGGCAAACTATCTATTCGTCATAAGGAATCCTCTGGCTCGTGCTTTGAGTGCTTTCAATTATGCCAAGCCTGACCTCAGTGAGAAGCATCCATTCTCGAAGAAATACAAGGATAAAGAGATATATGTCGATTGCGACTTTTGGACCTTAAATGATCTTGCTGAGAGAGGGCTAGTGAAAGGCAATAATGGTGCATCTGACGAATGCAAAGATAGGGCAAAGAAAGCACTGTTGGGTACAGAAAACAATCTTGTGCATTGGTTCTATAATTACCAATTCTACTACGAGTCGATGCCACCAGATGCAAACATTGTCGTTATCCGTAACGAACACATCGTTGATGATTGGAACGCCGTTGAAACACTTTTAGGTGGGGCTGCTGATTTGACAAAGGAGTCGCTCCCCGTGAACAATCAATATGAAAAGAAACCAGAGGATGTTTATCTCAGTGATGCTGCCAAGGTTGTCCTGTGCGAGACTCTCTGCAATGAGATACAGGTGTATAAAACAATTCTGAAGCGAGCTCAAAACATTAACAAAGAACAGTACGTACAGTCAATGCAGGAGTTGGTGACATCTTGTCCGAAAGAAGCTATGGAGGAATCGTGTGCAGTTGACATGCCAGACATTAGCTTGAAAGTTGAAAAAGCAAAGGGTAAATTGATATATTGAGTCTTTCATTATTGTCATTAGTGATCCAAGTATGTAGATACAATCTGTAAATCATGTTTTCTTTTGGCTGGGCCTCCTTTATAAACAACGTGAATATTGCCTCTCCAAATACCGAGGCATGTGTATAGTATATATGAAGTCTACTCGTATTCGTTCAAATCTCCATGAATCCAGCCAACGACTACTAATCGTTTTCTATTTGTCTTCAACACTTGATGGCATATTGCCTCTGACTTGAATATTACGAGTGTACCCTCCTGAGGAGTTATATCTGTGTAATCTGTCCTACCGGTTGGGTCGCCTACGTGGCCTTCTATATCTTTCAGCGTACCATTTATACGTATACGCTGATCTTCCAAACTGAGGCGCGGGTAAACACGCAGCTCTCCTCCATCCTCTTCAACATTCCAAGACTCTGCATCGTTTTCGTGTCCTCCTAAATAGAGCAGGAACGAGAATGCTCTTCGATGATATCCTGTGTCTTCAGATGAGCTCGACTTAAGTGTGTGAGGAGTATCGAAGTGCCAATCGTAGTATCCCCCTTCATTGTAGTACAGATATGCCGCCTCAGTTTCTTGGCGATGTATTATTTGATCAATTGCATCTGATTCACCTGCCGCGGCAGCTGCTGCTGTTTCATGCCTATTACGTGATAAAGGAGATGTTCCATCAACTTCGTCCTCAATGGTTGTCACCAACTCAGAGATGTATTCAGGACCCAAATATCCATATCCGGACTCAACATCTTGCAGCCAGAACTGGCTACATTTGCGTAGCTCTCTACCACCACTCGGGACGGTGTTTATGCTGACGCCGGCAGTACGATCTTGTCCTGCATATTGCAGCCTTAAGGCATCAAAACGTAGTAAGTTCACTGTATCAGGACATGCATAGTTGTCTACCACAGCCACACCGTCTGCAGCCAAATCAATTGCAACTGATGGTGGTATTTTCGCTGGAGGTGATATGTTCAAGACATCAGGAATCGTAGGTTCGCGGAGGATGGCAGCGGTAGCGGTAGCGGCTGAAAATGATTGAACTAGCACGGGTTGGCTAGCCACACATAAGAGGAGACTGCTGAGGATTGTCATGGCAAGGTTGTTTAGTGTACAAAGTATGTATGCATTTATGATGCTAGATCTAGCTTCAAGACCTTCAAGACGATGGAAAAATAACATCGACGTGGTTTTTGTGACGAAAATGGAAAAGTCGCCCAAAGAATTTGAGAAAAGGAACAGATGACGTCATCTCTGTTGTCAGTAACCGATTGAGGTTTTCTTGCAACCATCTCTCAGAAACCCCGCCCCTATTCTTTCCAAATTGAAATTCCAACATGCCAAAAATCTCACACGACCTGCTGGACGCTTTTGTGAGTAGGGAAAAGGCAAGATGCTGCTCATATCATATCAGCTACCAGCGACAGTTATCATCAATCATAAGGGAACTCATACGCATAGGCGTAAGCAACAACCAACCCGCAGATCTGCCGACCATGCTGCCAAATAGTGACTCTCGATATAGAAAAGACGGAGGCTCGAATGCCAATCGTAACAAGGCACTCTTCTGCTGCGCTGCTCTTGCATTGTCACTAGCTTCCATTAAATTATCGGGGACTAATCGATTTCTAGCTATATCAAACGCGGCTGCAGAAGATGATCTCATAAAGGCTGAAACATTTAGTTTCGACTTGACAGATGAAGAAAACGATATAACAGACACGACGCCACTGTTCGACTCCTCTTTTGCAGAGTATCTGAAGAAGGGTTTATCTTGGTATGTAGCAAACGCAGGAAACAAGCACTTCTTTTATCCCGATTCAAACTTTCACAAAACATGGCCAAAAGCCGATATACCATACTGGACAAAGAAGCGATTTCCACTGAACAAATATATTACCCCTGGCAAGCAGACATGCTTTATGCACGTTGGAAAAGCTGGAGGGTCGACCATTGGCTGCCTATTGGGATTTTCACTGCATTGCGACACCAACAACCAGACTGTTACAAGTCTTTTGGCGGCTACTACAGCTCATGCTACCCATAGATGTGTGCATGATTGCTCCGATGAAGCTGCGTATAACCTATTTGTTGTCCGTGACCCTCTGACTCGCGCTTTGAGTGCTTTTAACTATGGCAAACAAAAACTTTTAGAGAAAAATTCAACTTCAAAGGGATGGGTCAGAGACAAAGAATTGATCTTTGATTGCGAGTTTGCAAGCTTGAATGATCTTGCTGAGAGAGGGTTAGTGAAAGATAGTCACAATGCAACAGAAGAATGCCGAGTACGAGCAAAGAACGCGCTTTTGGGGACCGAGACTAGCTTGATCCACTGGTACTATAATTACCAATACTACTACGAGATGGTGTCACCAGATGCAAACATTGTTGTTATCCGCAACGAACATATCGTTGATGATTGGAACGCCGTTGAAACACTTTTAGGAGGGGACGCAGATTTTACACAGGAGCACGTCCCTGTAAACAATGCACGCGAAAAGAAACCAGAGGAGGTTTATCTCAGTGATGCTGCCAAGGTTGTCCTGTGCGAGACTCTCTGCAATGAGATACAGGTGTACAAAACAATTCTGAAGCGAGCTCAAAATATCAAGAACGAACAGTACGTACAGTCAATGCAAGAGTTGGTGACATCTTGTCCGAAAGAAGCAATGGAGGAATCGTGTCCAGATGCCAAGCCGGACATAAGGGAAAAGGTAGATGGCTGCTACTGAGACATCTCTAAGCGATAGTCAACTGAGTTTATATTAGATTAACATAGAACCATAGAAATAGGAACTAGAATTATTCTCTGTACCTTCTATTATTGAAACTACTTATACAAAGATGAACAGGACACTTTGCATCATCCCATTGCCGGTGGCATTCCGTGGCCCCCGTGATTGAGGAAATCAGTTGCCTCCATCTCAATTTCAACCAACATTTTATTGGTGATCTTGATTTGCAGAGCACAAGGGATCAAGATATCAGCACGTAAAAAGTGTAGCGTCGGGAAATGTGTTCAAATACGTCATCATCCCTTCCAGGTCATGATTAAGCAAGGTTGGCTGAGACAAAAACAAGATGGCTGTGCCTACACGAAAGAAGATTTTGAAACTTCGCTCAACAAGCCAAATATCCCACATGTGGCAAACCGTTGCAGATGGCATTGAGGGCAAGTAGAGGAAAAGCGTTTGAAACCATCCTAGCGCAAAGAGACCTACATTCAAGTCATGATGCTCGAAATGGTCTGCAAGAACAGGGAGTTTCTGCTGAATCAGAATTTCAAAGACTCTGCAACAAGTCTTGAGACATCTCAGCTCTGGCCAGTACATATGCTGCAAACTGTAGGTTGTGAAGAAAGTGTCCATAACACGAAACACAACTTCTTCCACTATTTCGGTGTTTGAGTTGATCTCGCTCATTCTCTTTCGCAGCATGTCATTTGGCATTGTATGCCAATCTTCTGACTTTATTATACGAAGCAAAATTGTATCCTGGAGAACTCGAAGTAAATGGGCAACGATGTAATCCATTCCTTGGCAATATCCCACCCCCTGATGCCTGGCAGCAAGTGCGTGAAGAATAGATCGCAGCTTCTTTTGCATGTCGACCTTCATTTCGGTAGTAAGGGCATTTCCACACAAGACAGGATCACTGATGTCCGACTTTGCAGTGCTGAGCTTCGATTTGGAGTTTCCGTCCATACTTTCGTAAGAAACGACTTGAACTTTGAGGTCTTCGACATTTCCGGCAGCGTGGTCTTCGCTAGCATAACTGGCCACGGGTGATATGCCTCCCCAGTCACTCACTGTATCTGTGGGCGTCAAACTCCCATCACTTGAGTCACAGTATTCATCTTGTCTGTGATCCAGGCGGCGATGATAATTTGAAATGCTTCGCTTGTGATCCTTCTGGAAGCCTGTCCATTGCTTTAGGTTGGAAGCTTCGACTGCTCCTAATTAGCTCCTCTCTTCCAAATGAAACAAGCGCACGCACGATAGAATCTTGACGATAACGGGCACCTGTTTTATGTGGAGGCATATTGCCAAAAGCCCGAGTTACATCTCTCTCGATGATGGGATGCCATTTCCCCGCTGCTCCTAGATCTTTCAATATCATGAAGTCACGCCCTCGGTAATACTCTTGCTTTTGTTTCGATAAACCACGCAATCCCAATCCTTGGCGTTGAGGTATCGGAGGTATAGGATCTTCAGGCTGGCTTTTCTCCGTTACCCACAGCCAGAATGACGGTCGAACATATTTACTCATACCTCCAAGTCGAACAGCATCCCTCATCAACACATGCTCGTTCTCGCATACAACTCTGTTACAGAAAACGTTGAGACGTTTGAAGACACACACCGTCACGGGGTTACCAAGAAAGCTCAACACTGACAATATAATACTCGGATCATTCCAAACCGCCGTCTCGAATGGACTTGGGCTTGTTTTTGGGAAGATGAGATTCAAGTTATTCAGTTTGCGCAGTGACTCCTTGTTGAGGGGATTTCTCGGCTTTGCTGGCGCTTTTGTATTACGCTTCCGTTGGTTGCTTCGACGCACAGTTGTGATACCCATTATTTCTGCATTCCGTGGCGCATCAATAGTAAACCCGTGAATATATTCTGGCGACAACGTTCTGTTGTGACTTTTTTCTTTCTTTCTCCGTGCGCTTGTATAATGGCCACAAACTTCACGTAGATATTGAAAAATGGTGATAACGCTTTCCTCGTCTGGAAATATCAGGTCCTGCATTGTCTTCCGTTGTTTCTTGCTGCGAAGTTGCTTTGTGCTGAGATTGTTCATTACTGAATCGAGCAACGGATTGGCCTCACCCCACGGTAAAGGTTTCTCCGCAAGATTGGATACTTGCTCCAAGAAAGACATGAAACTTGTCGCCAAAACCTCTACTTTCGGCCTACTATCTATTGATATTGGAATAACAAATGGTTTGATACCTGTCGCACTGAAATCCTTGCATTGTTCATATTTGTCTATCTTGTGACCATGCTGGCTCATTACAGCAGACGAGACAAACTCGCAAATTGTATTGAAGCTTTCATCGTCATTTGATATGGCCCGAATCCGATCTGCCTGGACCGTTGTAGATATATTCAAGTCAAAAGCGGAAAATGCTGCAGCGATTGACGAGGTAGGGGGTAGAACTTCATCAAACAGCCATTGGAGAACTTCAGTTAATACACCCTCTTCGTCTTCGTCAATGGCGTCATCAATATTAATGCTAACTTCGAAAGATTCTTCGGGCGACTTATCACCTTTCTGCGGGGAACTTTTCTTCCCTTGTTCACTGCTGCTCATGGCACGCAAAGCTGCTGCCGTTGCATTTGAGAAGCTCTCATTCTCCGAAAACGCTCGATTCAAGGAGACATTGCTATCATCGTCACGCTCCGGTATCTTCCATGGACTAAACGCACCACCAACAAGCTCCCCTACTGTTGGCATTAACACATTTCGTTCAGGAGAAACTGGAGATTGTGTTTGAGGCGAATCACTGGGACGTTGGCCTTCTTGTAAATTACCGTGCGAGTATTCCTCCTCAAACTTTTTCGCTGCCTTTGAACTTGCGAATGCAATCTTTTCTGCCATTTTCTTGTGGCTAACGAGATCCAGTTCCTCAATAATTGTGTTTGGCTTCTTTTTTGTTGGTGACTTCGGAGTGGTGATTTTGTACGGAGAGGTATTCAATTTGACTTCACCTTCCTTTAATGTAGTTGGTTTAGGAGTGGGAGGTGACAACTCGACCTCTTTCAAGTTGCTCACTGCCATTGTTGGAGTGCTTTTGATGCTTTTGCTCTCCATCCATTGCTGTAATTTATCTGGTGGCGGAGGAGGGATCTTTATCATTACCGCCGAGCTTTCTTTCTTGTCTCCGATCATTCCTTTGACACCACTTGTTCTTGTTGTTGGGTAAGAGTCAGACTCGTCATCAATATCTGATACAGCATCTGGATTTCTACTCCAACGTTGGGCGCGTTCCTTTGATGCTTCGAATGCTTCGACAGAAAATGTTGGAACATTGTCGCTGTCAATCTTGCCAATCTCACTTTGATCCAGCACTTCGTCACTGATTTCATCAATAGTATCATCATTGTCATCCATATTAGTTAAGTCTTCGTATCCAATTTCTTCCTCCTCGTGGTTGTCATCATCGTCATCTTCATCTGTCTTGTCAGCAACACTTTCAATATTGCCTTCCAAGTCGTCATCATCCACTGATGAATCCTCCCCAACTCCAAATCCTTCCTCGCTTGTATACATTGCAATGCGCTCTTTCTGTGACATCAGCTTTGATGATGATGATGCCGCCTCAAGACTTTCCTTGTCGTCATCATCAGAGAAAGCCGTCTCAAGCTGCAGTAATGGCTTTCCATCATCCGTTTTGGAAATCCTACTGTTATGAGCCCTACTGTCGTCCAAAGCTTTACTTAGCGTTGCTATCTGCTCAGTATCCCAGGCTGCCTCTGGTGCAATTGACACGGAAGATTCTCCTTCTTCTTCTTCTTCTCTCACAGATATCTCAATTGCATTCAGTGTAGGAAACATTAATTTTGCTTCATCCTCATTGACCAGGTCCTTTGAGTTGTATCCCACATCAAAGAGCTCGTTGCTTTCTTCAATATTATTGTCACTGTCATTTTGTAATTTAGCCTCCCTTTTGGCCCTTGCATCATCAAGTGCTCTCGAGATTCTATCTGCAATAATTGGATCGACATCTTCATCATTATCCTCATCATCATCAATTATGGAATCTGGAGAAGCTGGGCGAGGTGGCACGTTAGAGGGGGTGTCGGTCTCTGTCTTTAGAAGGGGAGCCGTCTTGTCCACGGAAGGAATGGAAGTGATTTCCTTCTCCTCCTGCACCTTTGCAACCACACCTCGATTATCATCATCACTGCTACTACCAAGAGCCTCTTCCGCCATAACAAGCAATTCCAATGTACTTTTCTCCTCTTTCTCATTAGCCTCATTGTTGTTGTTACGTACCGACCTTCTCTGTCGTCGTGCCTCATTTTTATCCACGGGAGTGTCGTCCAAAGTTGATGCATTATTCTCAAGAAATGATGGTATTAAAATTCCACCATTGATGGTATCAGCTTTGGCTTGTTGTATCTCATCTTCATCAATGAGGAGTTCCACTGTATTATTGGAAGTGGTGATTAATAAATGAGGATTGAATGTTGGAGGAGTTTCTGTTGGTGGACTGGTTGGTGCAGCAACTAAATCATCATTATTGTCGTCTTGTTGGAAAGTGGATGATTTTGGTGTAACTTTCACAGTAACTTTTCCTTGTGCAACACGTTCGGCCATTCGTTGTTTCCATTTTAATTGCGGTGACACTGTTGGTGGTGGTAAAGTAGCCTCGGCTACAGTTACAGCCGTATCATCAATCTCCACAGAGAGTTCACTACTCTGCGGCTGTTCTCTTGGTGATTGTGGTTGTTGTTGCTGCTTGGGTTGTTGTTGCCCCTCAGGTTTCATTTGACGTCTTTCTCTACGCTGACGCCGCTTTTCGGATGATGCAATATTTGTTGTCAATAATTTGGCAGATGTAGTATTAGTTGTTGTGGTGGTGTTATCATCCACACAAGCAATGCTGCTGCTGTTGTTGTTTTCTGCACTCTCTACCTTGTTGACTGACAATAATTTATCTGCAAACTCATTAGTTGTTTCCTCTGCATTACTCGTTGATTCAACGGTCAAATCCTCTTCTGAAGAGGATAGTAATGGTTGTTGCGTGGGCATTATTTCTTCTTCTTTGTTGTCTACTGTTGTTGACTGGTCAGTAGTCACTACAGGCGAGAAAGAATCATCCTCAACTAATAGTTGCACCACTTCGTCAGACGCAGCAGAATCATTTGCACTAAAATCATCTTCATCCCAATCTTCACTCTCTGGAAATGGAATCGGATTGTCAGCGTCTGCATCAGCGTCTAATGCTGCCCATTCCTCTGCTTCGATGACAGGGGCCGACAATTTGACAGCTGCGGCTGATGTACTCTCGGATGACATTTGTTGTGCTGAAAGTGCAGTGATGCTATTAGATAATGGCTGCAAAATATTCAGCTTTGATTTCTCCGATCCCTTTTAGGAGTAATATACAGCTCCTCTGTTGTCTGATGCAGCCATTGAATTATTATCAAGTGTCAAGTGCATGCATGTGCATGAAAGCCAATGCCACCATGTTTCGGTGGGTTCATGTGTGTCGAAACATGGACTGTCTCTAAACCAAGAACGTCCCAATTCCAAAGGAATTTTCCTACATACAGAGGAATCAGTACATAGATAGCCTCTCACTCACTCTCATGGCATGGATGCACTCTCACTACCATGTTCTCCACCTGCCTACTACTTGGCGATTTCATAATTCATCTACCCAGCAACCGAACAACACTATCCACTAACATTACCACCATCAACAACAACAACAACTAACAATCATGTCTGAAGTCGCCGAGCCCACCCCAATTGATACCACCACCCCCACAACCGACGCCACCACCGATGACGACGATGAAGCCAGCATCATGACCGAAGTCGCCGCCCCTCCTGCCGAAACCGAATCAACACCCACCAAGGTAGTAGAAGAGGAGCCAATCAAAGAGGAAGAAAAGGCCGATGCCTTCCTAGCCTACATCATGAACCTATGGGCCATGATCACCGGAAAAGTAAAGGAGATTGATGAGAATGCCGGAATTTCTACAAAAGTTGCTGAACTTGATGGGGAGTATCATGTGTCGGAGACTTTGAATAATGCCAAGGAGGTTGTTTCGGCGAAGATTACTGAGTTGACTGCCAAGGGGGAAGAGAAGGAGGCAGAGGTGAAGGAGGCGGAGCCGGAAGTGAAGGAGGAGAAGGAGTGGGTTGAGGTGGATGAGAAGGAGCAGTAAAGGACTCGTTCTTGTTGGAACTTGTATGGGGAAATTTTAGCTAAAGAAGAGCACTTGTAATCTATCGGGGAAAATGTATTTGAAGTTACCATAGTTGATGATAATATCATTAGGGATCTTTATTAGGTGTCAATGTATTTGCTTGCTTGTATTCTTTTCATGTTTGTCATCTTGCTTTCTATTGCCGTTTTCTTCGCTGTCATCAGATCTTCTGTTTGAGTTGTCAACTTATATTTTCAGTTCCCTGCGTTATTGACACCAGTCCATCAAGATGGAGTATGTTCTAGTAGCAATCACCCAGCGCAAATAGATGCTCCCCTCACAAATTGGTGAACTACTGATGATTGAGACTGTGAGTCACATCATGTTCTTCGGCCATCTACTATAAGTACGCGTCAACGTTTGTAAAGTTTAGAGTTATTTCAAGTTACAACCAAAATGACCAACCCCCCAAAACATTACACGTCACACCCCACTTCGTTCTATCAACTATTGTCTTTTTCAGGTTCACCAGGGCTGTAAGCTGGACTGCTTGGAGAGTATGCAGGACTAGTGGGCGAGTATGCTGGACTTGTTGGCGAATACGCTGGACTCGTGGGCGAGTATGCGGGGCTAGTGGGAGAATAAGCAGGACTTGTCGGTGAATAAGCCGGGCTAGTAGGAGAGTATGCCGGACTTGTTGGTGAATAAGCCGGGCTAGTGGGTGAATAAGCAGGACTAGTTGGTGAATATGCCGGACTCGTAGGTGAATACGCTGGACTGGTAGGAGAGTACGCCGGGCTAGTAGGCGAATAAGCAGGACTGGTTGGTGAATATGCCGGGCTAGTTGGAGAATACGCTGGGCTAGTAGGCGAGTAAGCTGGGCTCGTTGGTGAATAAGCAGGACTAGTGGGGGAGTAAGCCGGGCTAGTTGGAGAGTATGCTGGACTGGTTGGAGAATACGCCGGACTAGTTGGTGAATATGCTGGGCTTGTTGGTGAATATGCCGGACTGGTAGGCGAGTATGCCGGACTAGTTGGCGAATAAGCAGGACTTGTTGGAGAGTAAGCTGGGCTGGTAGGCGAATATGCTGGGCTTGTAGGTGAATACGCAGGACTTGTGGGAGAGTAAGCCGGACTGGCAGCGCCGAAATCTCCGCCAGAGCCATAACTGCCACTAGTAGGATTGTAAGATGGACTGTATGACGGACTGAATCCGCCAACAGCGGGGCTGAAACCTCCGACCGCAGGACTGAAGGCACCAGCACCCATATCCGCCATACTCATACTTGGACTGGATGCAAAGGGAGTGGATGCATAAGGTGTAGGCATGCCAATACCTCCAGCAAGGCCGAGGTCTTTGTCACCTTCAAACCCATCAACCACTACCTCAATGGCCTCACGCACAACCTTTTGTTCGTCCAGCAAGAGATCCATATCACCAGTTCCGACTCGAGCGAGCTGGCCCATCATAATGTTCTCAGTAACACCCTTGAGAACTTCTTCTTCAGCAAACATAGCGGCATCGTTGAGCATATCTACTGTTTCTTCAAACGAGCATCGCAACAATGGCCCAGACTCTACACGATTAATTCCGTGACGATCTACTGCCATCAAGTGCCCATGCATTGTCATCACGTCTACAAGACATGCAAGATGGCGGTAGTTGACATACGACCCATCAAATGAAATGACGTTTCGAAGCTCACTAAGAATGGCACCTCGGACTCCTTCAATTCCAAGTACCATGAAGACTTCAACAATATCGTTTGAAATAGTTCTTGAGGCATCAACATAGTCAACACCTAAGACAGACATGAGATTCGTCCCATCAGTTTCAAGAACCCACTCGTCAATGATTCCAAATCCCTTTTCATCGTCCCAGGTAGTCTTTTTCGCACCTCCTCGCATGAAGACTTTCTTGACGTCTTCAACTCCGCGGAGTTTGAGTGTCTTGAGCATGCTCTTCTCAACTTGTTTCATGAACACATCATCTTCGTGACCAAGCTCAACATCTTCATCTGCCATGATGGGATTACCAAGTTCGTCCATGCCCTGAATCATAGGCATGTCATTCACCAGACGGATTCGAGCTACCAAGTCATCAGCGTTATCATCTGACACGATGACATTCAAATCACTACCGTACTCATTGGCAATTTCAGCAGCAATCTCGTTCATTTTGATCTTCTTGTCCACCATGACAACTTGGTTTAACTCAATGCGAAGTACCCAAGGTGATAACCGCTGGAGGAAGTCTTCAGTCTCTTCACCCATCTCATAGTAATCTTTGACGAACTCGCGATCTTTTGACACAATAGTGTTGACAGGATCAGGGTCATAGTAGATTTCTGTCAACTTCGTCACATCCCCAAGGACAGTGTACTCAATCATCGAGTGGACCAACTTTGCCACATCAGCGTCGCCACTCACGTGGGCTTGCAAATAAATTGTCAAGCCAGGCGTCTTGACAGTTTTGGCAACATTGATAATTTCCTTCAAACGAGGTACTCCCAATGTAACATTCTTCGCGGACACACCAGCGTAGTGGAATGTGTTAAGTGTCATCTGGGTGGCGGGTTCTCCAATACTTTGGGCTGCAAGCACACCTGCCATTTCTCCCGGACTAACCTTGGCATGATGGAAACGTGTCTCGATCTCTCCAAGCACCCAATTCAAGGCAGATTCGCTCAAACGGTACTCCTTGAGAACACGTTTACTCGCAAGGTAGCTTCTAATCAAAATGCGATACAACGTTGTCGCATTGCTTTGTGCTTCAACGCTCAACACATCATCTCCGACAACTACAACAAGGCGACTCATCATGGCCTCTACTTTTTCAACCACGTCTTTAGGATGCAAGTCGGAGGGAAGGCCCTTGTCGATTTGGAATTGTCGGAGAGCATTTTGAATCACACGCTTGACGTTTCCCGGAGCGTAGGAGTTTACATCAGCCTCCCTACCCGCTTCACGATTTGCCATTACGACACGAAGTTTACGCTGGTCTTCCTTCAACGCATCTATCTCACGATCAAGCATCTGCTGAACTTCAGGGTTATGACGGCAGTCTTCAATAATGTCTTGCCCAAGGAACGGAATTTTCTGGTCATCGTAACCAAAGTCTGGGTCGTCTGATTGTAGAAGGTATCGCTCTTCAAACTCAACCTTGTTCAGTGTAAGAGAATCAAACGATTGACGTTCAATCCATACAGCATCCATTCCATCCTCTCCGTAAAGGAATTGCACAATCTGGCCTCCTGAGGTACGCAAAGTACCGTCATACCTTGCCATGACAGTCTCCATTGCCTTCACGAGACGACGCTGGATATAACCAGTCTCGGCCGTCTTACAAGCAGTATCAATAAGACCTTCACGACCACCCATAGCGTGGAAGAAAAACTCTTGAGGAGTTAGTCCACTGAGGTACGAGTTCTCAACAAAGCCACGAGATTCTGGACCCAAGTCATCTTTGTAGAAATGAGGCAAAGTCCTTCGTTTAAATCCGTAAGGAATACGATTTCCTTCCACGTTCTGCTGTCCAACGCAAGCAATGATTTGA
The DNA here is from genome assembly GCA_018806925.1 of Skeletonema costatum. Lineage (NCBI taxonomy): Eukaryota > Bacillariophyta > Thalassiosirophyceae > Thalassiosirales > Thalassiosiraceae > Skeletonema > Skeletonema costatum. The sequence continues at coordinate 80,462 of JAHBBA010001232.1, forward strand.
GAAATGTTAATGAACGATCCCTTCGATCCTGCAGTAACCATTGCCTTGACACTATTAGTTTCGTCCAAACTCGACTGAGCAGATTTACCAGCATGATCACGAGCAGTGTTCAGTACCTTGTTGACAAATTGTTCAAAAGACTCAATCATTGTTCGGCCAGGCTGTGTCTCTAGCTCTCCACGCTGACCTTGACGCACAAGATCGTTCACCTGCATCTTGGCTTTGTTAATAGTGCTTGCAATTTGCTCCATCGTGGCAAAGTCAGCAATAGCATCACAGACTCCGATACTGAAACTGTTTTGCAAGGCCCAGTAATTAATAACGACCTGCACTTGATTCATGAAGCGTGCTGTATCCTCGTGTCCTACGTCCAACCATGCAGTGTGAATTAGACCGCCCATACCAGATCCAATAGTCTTCTTATCGATAGTTCCTTCTACTAGCTCTCCCTCCATCACCGTCACATGGTTATCATAGACGTTGAATGTATCGGGTTTGGGCCCACCGTTGTTGGCTTTGCCTTTCAGATTGATTTTTGGAAGAATCATCGACATGACCTGCTTCCCTGTCCACAACTCCTCAGGTTTGTAAATAGTGGGAGGAGGAATCCGCCCGTCCCAATCTTGAACCCACATCAACAAGTTCATCATCACGTCCTTCTTGATGAAGACGTCACGCTTGGTCATCTTCTGCACAGCCAACAAGGAATCTTGGACAATTCCCATCACTGGACGATTCGACTGTCCACTCACAATCACACGAGGGCTGTGCATCATTAACTCTGCCTCCGCACGTGCAGGCAAGCTCTGTGGAACGTGCAAGTTCATTTCATCTCCATCGAAATCGGCGTTATAAGGTGAGGTACAACTTAGATTCAAACGGAATGTACTCCAATCCAATACCTTGGCCATGTGCCCCATAATTGACATTTTGTGAAGACTAGGCTGACGATTGAACAACACAATATCCCCATCTCTCAAGTGACGCTCTACAACCCATCCATTCGCCAACAACAAGTCGCTTTTGTTCTTCACGTAACGCAAGTCGATACGTAATCCATCACTCCGAATAATGTGCTTTGCACCAGGATGTTCCGTAGGTCCGTTTGCAACCAGAGCACTAAGCTCGTGAATATTGAAGGGTGTCACACGTGTTGGAACAGTTAAATTCATCGCAACACTTCTTGGCACTCCAACTTGATGGATACCCAAGTTGGGATCGGCAGTAATCACAGTACGTGCGGAAAAGTCGACACGCTTTCCCATCAAATTACCTCGAATACGCCCTTCTTTGGCTTTCAGCCTTTGACTCAATGTTTTTAGAGGCCTACCACTACGTTGCGTCACCTGTGGCATCCCGTTCAACTCGTTATTCATGAATGCAGCGCAGTTGTGCTGTAGCGCTTGCTCAAACTGCTCAACAATGATGTTGGGTTCTCCATTCTTAATGGCGGTTTTGAGAGCAATGTTACATTTGACAATGTTGACAAGCTGATGGGTCAAATCGTCCTCGGATGACATGGCTCCGCCCCCCATAACAACTGAGGGACGGACGTGGAGGGGAGGAACGGGCATGACAGAGATGCACATCCACTCCGGCCTCGCCCACGTTACGTCAAGCCCAAGCGCTTTCATATCTTCATCCCTCATCTTTTTGCTGTAAGGCAAAGATACGAATGGAGACCAAAATAAGATTTCTCAATCAAACATAAATAGCAAGTGAACAAATAATCAAACAATTGTTTGCTTACAAGATATCAACGGCCTTTTGAGCGCTCAAGAACTCCTTCTTATCCCCACTGCTGCCAGCAATACGTTCCATTTCATCCGCATACTCAATTTCCACATGCAGCCCCACCTTGGTGTATTTGGGTTGATAACCATTACAATGGTCACACTTCTTTTTCGGACGGATAAGATGATGCATGGCATCCAACCTCCTCTTCCGATTCTTAATCATTTTCGCCCTCGAGAACTTGTACTCCCCCTCTTCCATTGCAATACGACTGCAATGGAAACAGACACAGCGCAATGCCTTGAGTGTGACGTCAAGAAATCCGTAGTGGTATACTGGACGGGCCAACTCGATGTGTCCGAAATATCCGGGATCTGACTTGTCATGAAGATCACCAAGACGGGGATCGTTGACACCTCCGTAGACGGGTTGCCCTGCCACATAGGTCTTTTGTCGTAGAATTGAAGGGAAATGAATTGATTAGAACGACAGGATCGCTTAAATAAGGTGGAGAGAATCAAGGTATATAACGCCCACTCTCCCCCTCACTCATCCTACTCTGAAAGTAGGTTTGAGATGAGTTGGGGAGCAACACATTAAATAAAAATGTCCACGCCCGACACCTCTCATGGTCCACCTCCAGATGGTCAGCAATAAATTACCACCGGAGCAAACTCCACCACACATACACAAACAAAAAAAGAAATATCAAATCAAAACAACACAAACCCACCTCATATCTAGTAACCCCCGCCGGAATCTTCCGTCCATTCACCGTAATAGCCTGCGTCACCGAATACTGCTTCAACTCTTCCGGATTAATCACACCAAATTGCAATTTCTTTATTCGGCGCAACCTCACGGAGGAATGACCAAAGTTGGTGGACACTTGGGAGAGGGAGATGGCTCCTGCTTCACGGGCTGTGCCGTCTTTTCTGGGTGCCATTGATGTTTTTGTCTATTTTTTGGTTTTTTTGTTGTATGAATGTAATTGTAGGATGTATATTTTTCTTTGGTTTTCTGTTTGTGTTGTCTTTCTTTCAGTGATTTCTATTGATTGATTGGATTGTGGTGGTGCCGGCGGTTTGATAAATTAGAAAAGATATTATATGTGCAAAATTGTCCACCGGAGCTCTATTGACCTTCACCTACGCAGCCCAATCTCTACAAAATTATTGAATAGTTCTTCCCTTCCTTGCTATGACAATGTCCCTGCTTCTGTTGTGGGTTTGCTGTTGACCAATACGATAGGGTCGCAAAGTGAGTGCGTTATCAAAATAGCGGCGGAGAGATCGTGGATCGGACTCGAGTTTTGCGGCCAGGAGCACGAACGCTTTCACGTAGATTTCATACGGAGTTCCTACCGACCAGATTTGTAACCAAACCAGCATCATTTCCAAAACTGAAGCTGTGCTGGCTAAAAATCTGGCTGGTAGTTGGTGTGCATAGTTCATATGTAGCAAAAGTAGCAAGCAAACACAAGCAAAACAACAACAGCATCATGACGAGCTACTCAACTGCAGCAGCAGCCATCATAACCGTGGCAGTAGCTTACCGCATCATCATCGCCTGGCACAGTCTCGTCGCTTTCACTGCTCCATCATCCATATCGCATCATCTTACTCGTGGCGGTAGTGGAACAAGCCAATATTGCTTCTTCATCCTCACATCCAAGGAATGAAACGAAATAAATTTAGCAAACAACAAGAATTAGCAGCCAAGGATGGAAGAGGCAAAACGAACTACGTGAGCAGGGTGATGGATGGAGCAGCAGCGGCAGCAGAAGAGATCACCAAACCATCAGAATAATGCACCAATTGTCAGATAAAGAAATTAAAGAACGCAATGATCGACAACGATTTTGCCACATGTTGGAAAATTCCATGACCTCCTCTTCCAACGGTGACTTAGGCGACGGGTAATTATCTGACGGTAGAGCAGGAGAATGAGAATGCAGATGCCAGTCCTTTCAAGGGGATCAATCGTCTCTACGAAGGTGAATCCAGCTCCCTTCATCTCCATTTACCGAACTGCTCAATATTGACAATGGAGAACCACTAGGTCAGGGTGGTATGAAGCGTCTTGTGCCATGGGAAGGGGTCCCGATCGGCAAGTTTCCTCTGACTTTATGATTGTGGTGGACTGATCCGGACCCAAGAGTGTGGAGTTACGAACTGCAATGAAACGATTGGCTGGTGCGTTGAGTGCCGACATGCTTGCCAAGTGTGTGGTTATCAATACAGATACTCCTGCGGAGAATCGTAGATTTGTCAAGAAGAACTTTAGTGAGGATTCTGGTGCAGATAAGATGACTGTTTTGACGGATGAGAAAATGGATTGGATGAGAGAGTATACAGCTCTGGGTGAGAAGAGGTTTTCGATTAGCATGTTTATTTTGAAGGAGGGAGTGTGGAGAAGATTGCACGGGAGGTTGAGGCGGAAAGTATGACTGAGACTGTGAAGAACGCAATACGTGGTATGCTTCGATAGAGTAGGATAGGTTGCAATGCAATTATAGTCTAATAGTAAGTAGAATTTTTGCGTCGCTAGCATCGTCAGTTCAGGTCACTGTTACTTCATATTGTTGCTTCATCTACAGGCTTGGTCAATACGCTCTGTACCACTTTGATTTGCATTGCCTGCCCTGCTTGCGGATCCAATTCTGCGGCCCGCGGACTTGATTTGATGCACTCGCTCAGCTTACTTGTAATCGTGTTCTTTACGTAGAGGGCTAGGGAAAGAAGTGTCAAGAAATCGGTCATCACGCGCGTCGACGTCAGCCCATCTTCACCATTCTTCGCCGCCTCCACACAAAAAGCAGCCGGTGCACGTCAAGTAATGATGCTCTTCATTATCCCCGCTTGCTTGACACCACTTGCTAAGAATCGCAGAGTACGTGAGAACAGTGTAATCATCTCGATACTACATGCTCCATAACAACTCTGCTTTCAAGTGTCTCCAGATTTGCAATCTTACCCCTCCTATTACTTGTTTCTATCGACCGATCTGCGGCTGCCAGTAACAGTCGTATTTTCACAGAACACTTGTCCAACTTGCCATCAAGCTCTCCTACATCGATTGATCCTGTCAATCATACATCAACGAAATCATCTTCGGACGACAAACTACAAACTGCACCTATAACATCAGACATGACAGAAGAGAAGAAGGAAGCTTCCTCCACCACCGGACGTGCAGCCAAACTCGCACGCCCCAACGTATTATCTCTGCAGCCCTACCGCTGTGCCCGTGATGATTACTCCAGTGGAATCTTACTTGATGCAAATGAAAACGCTCTCGGTCCTGCATCCTTGCCTACCAATAGTTTAGACCCATACGATAATGGTATGGAGTTGGAGAGGTACCCCTGTCCGTATCAGCTCACATTGAAGAGATTGCTGTGTGATCACCGCAACGCTCAGGTGGGCCAAACAGCTGACAACGGTGGAATTCAGCCAAAGAATGTCTTTGTGGGTGTTGGATCAGATGAGGCTATTGATTTACTCATCCGTATCTTTTGTACTCCTGGAAACACGAGTGGTGTTGGAGATGCCATTATGATTACTCCTCCAACTTATGGGATGTACAAGGTTTGTGCCAATGTGAATGATGTGGGTATTCAGACAGTTCCTTTGACTCCTGATTTCGATTTGCAGATTCCAGAGGTGAGTTGTTGTTGATGTTGAGTCTTTTGTAGCTACATTGATGGTATTGTATTGCACATGACATGCATGAAATCTCACGATTTTTATATCTGGCTCATACAACAACAACGATAAACAACAACGATGACTGAAAACAACATACCAGATGCTCCAAGCTGTAACCCCAGCAACCAAACTTATTTTTATCTGCTCTCCTGGTAATCCAACCGCCAAATCAATTCCACTCTCTGATGTTCGACTCATTGCCTCCTCGGTGAATGCTATTGTGATTGTCGATGAAGCTTATGTTGATTTCAGCTCAGTTCCCACAGCGACTTCACTTGTCAATGAGTTTGATAATGTGGTCGTTCTTCAAACATTGTCGAAAGCTTTTGGAATGGCTGGGATTCGATGCGGATTTGCTATTGGACCTGCGGATGTCATTCAATTGATGAACAACGTCAAGGCACCTTACAATGTGAACAAACTTACCAGTGATGCGGCTGCAAATGCATTGAAGAATACAGCTACACTCGAGGAGAATATACGTGTACTTTTGGAGGAGAGGGCGCTGATGGAGAAGAAGCTGATTGCGTTGGATTTTGTTGAAAAGGTTTACCCTAGTGATGCTAACTTTTTATTGTTCCGAGTGAAGCAAAAGGCGAACGAACTTTACAAGACGGTGAGTTATCACTTGTAATGAGCATGATTCTCAACTTTGGCGTTCTTTTATACTAACTTGTGTCGATTTTTATTCGTGGATTCACGCAGATTGCGGACAGAGGCATCGTATCACGTTTCAGAGGAAACGAATTGCACTGTAATGAATGTATCCGAGTTACAATCGGAACTGCCGCAGAAAACAGCAAGTTTTTGGAACAGCTAGAGGATGTGTACAAGGAACTTGCTGCATAGTAATGAGCCACTATTCGTGATAGTGATTTAATATAAAACAGAAGCAAAGAAGGAGGCGCACACATCAGAATACAAGTGATGCTCCTGTTAGATTTTGAAACAAGTTAAGTTATAGACAATTTCATTTACTTCTTTCAATCACATGTATATTGATCTAGATTTCAAACGGATTAGTGGGTGGTGTCGGTGCAGCTTGTTGATTTCCACCACCAAACGAGTTCTGCCTGGGGGGCATTGGAGAAGAGTTCATCATCATGGGAGAGCAGGAGGCATCGGAGAGGAGCTCATCATTGGCGCAGGAGGTGGGCCTTGGTTACCAAATGGGTTTGAACTTGCTCCCGCCGATGGTGGGCTCATTGCACCCCCACCCAAACTCATCTGATTCATCCCAAGAGTAGGAGGTTGAGTCATGGGAGAAGAATTGTACATGGGGGAAGAATTCATCATGGGAGAAGAGTTGTACATTTGCATGGGTGTACCCATGTTTGGTGTCGACGACTGAGGAGGAGGTGGTGGCGGAGGCATGACTGGTGGTGGAGGAGGCATGCCAGTTGGTTGGTTGAAGCCAGAAGAGGGCGCAGGAGCAGGAGCAGCTCCGAAAATATCATCCAAGGTTGGGGCGGGAGCTGCCGCTTGCATCGTATTCAACATGGGCACCATGCTATTTGAACTGTGTGGTGATGACATGCCACTGCTTTGACGGGGAAGCGGTGGTAAACCGTAGCCCGATGAGGGAGCAGAAACCGTGGTAGGAAACTAATGCATTAGATGTCTCTGGAGCAACGCCCGTGTTCCAATCAAAACTACCGTTGAGGTTGTCCATACTGGGTTGACGACTGTTTGGAGCACTCCCAAACAGACCACCCCCTCCAACATCAAGTTCGTCCGAACTAGCTCTCTGAATGACACCAAACTCCTGCTGACTTTCAGTTCTTGGATTGGTCTTATTGATTGACTCCAATGACCACGTCTCCAACTCCTTCAGACGTCCCGTAGGGTTCATGTTGGTATGACTCCCCGCCAATGCCTTAAGCTCTCCCACCACCGCCACCATACCCTTACTCAACAAGGAAGCCTCCTCACCACTCAAGGTAACATCAAACTGCGCCATCTTGACCAACAATGGATGCAAATCCTTCCATCCCCGCTCCATAATCTCCTCCATAAATCCACACAAATCACTCACAAACTGTTCATGCTCCCTCCTCGCATTGACCAACTTTTGCTCATTCCTCTTCAACTTATCCACCCCCTTATCCGAAACAGACTTTCCCTTGGTCATTGTCTTATTCGCATCCTTATTCAACTCCTCCACCTTCTTCTGATAATGGTCCAAGTCCACACGAAGCTTCTCCGCATGCTTCAAATGTTTGTTCACACGAGTGGACAAGATCCGTTCCCAATCGGAGGCATATGTCAGAATGTGCTCGACGTACTTTCGATGGTATAATTTATTCTTCTTGTGAAGTTGGAGATGAACTGCGGCGAAGGAGGTGGGGTTGGAATCGTGTGCGACAATTGCTGTACTACTACTGCTGTTATTACCGTTGTTGTTGCTGCTCATTATTTGTCGGGCGTTGGTAGCCTTGGCAGCAGCAGCCGATGATGGATTATTATCCTCCGCACCCGCACCACCATCCGTTGTCCCAATCGCACTTGCCGGAATATCCCCCCCACACCTGAACAGCGGCGTGTCCACCGTAAGAGCATTGATGGCCTTGGCCACGTCCAATCTCGATTTACTGTAGGCTTGCATGGCCTCATGATTGGATTGGATGGTGGAGATTAGGAATTTGAGATTTTTGCTGAATTGAGTGTGCTTTTCGCGGAGGTTGGTGAGGTCTTCGGATTTGTTTTTGGATTTGGCTAGGCCTGTTTTGTCTTTGACGCGGGTGACTATGCGTGTCTTTGCCATGGTTGTATGTTAGTTTTGGGTGATGTATCTTTGACGAGAACACAAGATATGAGTGATGATGTTGATGTTGATGTATTGCCTACACAAGATATGCACGCGTGGTATAATGAAAGCAACGACTGATTATTGCGGTAGCAGCAATTATTTGAGATCTATTAGAGCACAGATGAGTCAACAACAGAATAATGGGCGGCATTGCTTTAGGAAAGCATTGCTGCTCAAGATTCCAGAAGCAGAGCAAAGGCAGAAAAAGCACGGAGCGACACGAGCTTTTAGCTTTTGCGCCAAGTGCAGTACTAATGGGATTCTTCCCTATTGAGGACTGCGACATGCACTTCCCGCCACGAGGATGCGATGTCGGTGTTCTCTTTCATCACGCTTCAAAACACACCAGTCATGTTCAACAACCTCAAAGATGGAGGAAGACAAAGAAGATTCACTTCAGCAGCACCTTTAACATCAACAGCATACGCACTTTTCAAATCTATACCTGCACTTCTTCTCTGGGCGTGCACATAATTTAATCGCAGCCGCTCCGCCAAGACACAGATTGTTCAACAACTTGAAACGAACTCAGCAGACCTAATCTGTTTCTTGCCTTCTCAAACATACTACCTACAACAAGAATGGCCACCGACACCCTCCATACAAACAGCAGCGCCTGGCCCCAAGTGGGCAACCCTCCACCAAATGCCATGTCACCCACCGATCCAAATCCAGAGTGGGAAATGGTAGCGGATGACACCACCACCAATACTGGCAGCAGTGGCGGTGATGGTAAAACTACCTCTGACAACAACAACAATAATAATAACAATAATGATCATGTCGTCATCCTACCCGCCGACATTGGTTCCTCCATCAAATCCAACAAGAATAAGATCAAGGGAAGACCTCGAAGTGCCACAATTGGTGGTGGACAAGCATCCTCCTCTACACCAATCTACAACAACAACAAGACGTCCACGACACAACAAGCAGATCGTACGACGAATCCTTCCGACTCCAATCATGGTGATACGAGTATCAGTAGTGACTTGTCAAGTCGAACGAAACGTCGTATATTACGACGATGTGTATCGACTCCTGATTTGTTGGTGAGTGATAATGCTCATGAGGTGATTGTGGAGGATGAATCAGATGATGATGAAACCAGTAGTTGTTGCGAGGAACCTGAGGATGTTGAATTGGATGAATCATTCGAGGTGGTTTCTGATAATGAGGATGAAGTAGGTGATGGCGAAGAAGAAGCCGACCAAGATGAGGATGATAGTGGAGAAGGTACCGATGGACCATTATTCATGATTGATGACGAAGACACTGATATACGCTGCGATGAAGAATCAGCTACCCTCGTATCAACTCCATCCATGGATACGTCGACTGCCTGGACAATGGCATCTGCAGTCCCTTCTACTGCTACTGGAACTGGTAGCGTGTGGGGAATGAAGAAATCTCCATCATTTGCAGAAATGTTGGCCAAGAATATTGACAGTGACGGCGACAGCAAGAACGGCGGTGCAAGTGTCGGATGGGGTGCCGACAAGACCAAGACAGAGGCCATGCTACGTAATTCTCACAGGAAGCATCACTTGCGTGTGAAAACGAAGCCAAAGTTCATTGTGACGGAAGATGTGGATGGGAAGACGATGAAGCATGCTCATTCGACGGGTGATTTGTCCCAGATGCTCGTGGGGGCAGAACAGGAACGAGCACGTATGTTTGGACAGGGACGTAAACGGATGACGAAGAAGCAGTTTTCGGACATTATGGAAGAAGATGAAGAGGGTGACTTTGTTATTGGTAGAGGTAATGGAGGTGGTGGTAGTGGAGGAGGAGGCGGTGATGGGGATGTACTTGGAGACACAGATGCCATGGATTTCTATCACAGGAAAGACAAGGGATCGAAGGGAGCGTCAAATAAGAAGAAGTTACGCCCAGATGAAGCAAAAAGGAAAGATATTATCATGCACAAGAAGGACTTACAGAGAAAGAAGCAGGCAGAGAGTCAAAAGGGAGGTGGTGGTTCTAACGAAAAGGACACACCTGGGAAGAAGAAGAAAAAGAATGAGAAGGGAGTTGGAGGAAAGAAGGAACGTAGGAGGTTATGATTTGAACAATGAACATTTGCTGTTCAATGACATTTTTGAAATGACACTTCATGCATAACAAAAGGATACGAGATCAAGGCGCAAGACATAATCACGTTGTCTAATCAAAGTTTATCAAGAGTTTTTTCTTTTCTTTCAACAGGAGATGATGATAACCATCATCTCTTCACCAAACATATATATGCACAAGCGTCAATAAAAGTCTCCTTCCTTCAAGGTTGGACACACTGACGCAACGATTGATTTGTTTTTTCACACTCAAAATACAAAATCAATCTTCTTCTTTTTGGCTCTTTCAATAGAGGCCTCATATTCTATTCTATCTTTCCTAATGCTCTAACACATTAACATGGCAACTCTAGCACCCTCAACATTAAAATGCCCTCGCTGCCTCTCCGCCCACTGGAGATACCACCCTCTTCTTAGTTGGTTTCTCCTCCTTACCAGCACCAGCAGTCTGAACGCTATGCTGCTGATTTCTTTGCTGCATCTTCAGCACAACTCCACTAATACCCATTCTGGCACAACCAAACTCTCTCCAACGGCCAACAGCCCCACTTGCCTCTACACCCCTACCAAACATATTCCGTTCCAACTCGGTCAATTTATTCACGTGAGAGCTAACATCATCCTCCATCCCATTACTATCCAACGAACTCAGTGCCCAATCAAAGTTACGGCATAATCGGCGTCCCATCATGGTACTCAGTAGGCATCGTTGTAACATTCGTGCCTGTTGGGCGGATTGTTCCATGGCAATGGTGTGAGCGTTTTGGGCGGCAGATTGGCGTGATCGACGGCTGGCGGAGGAGTGGCGTAGGGCTACGTGAGAGGCGCGGAGGAGGAGGTTGACTAGGATCATTCCGGTTTGAAAGTAGTGCTCATTTTTGGATCTGAGAGGGGAGGTGTCATGATAATATTGAAAGATTAGAATGAGGTGATCAAAAATAGGTTTCACATGCACTGACACATCATATACATTTCATATGCACAACATACAACTCACCTCAAATCAACCGAGACAGGATCAGCTTCAAGCCGCTCCTTCATCTTACGTCCATAATGTCTCGGCAATGACGGGAAACGAATAAATCCTAACAATGCCCAACGTTCCACTGCCCACAATGGCATTTTAATTTTGGTACCCTCTGGTAGCCCACCATTACTGTTATCAGCGGTGTCATTGTCGTCATGGTCCTTTTCTATGCCATCATCATCATCTCCACGAGGACGTTTTCGTGAGCGGCGTTGGAGGTGAGAAGAATCCGGATCCAAGTGTGCCAAGAGGCTAAAGTCAAATGAGGGTTTCACGACAAGGAGTTCTTCCTCGGCTAGAATGGTGTCGATGTCGTAATAGCTTGGCATTGTAGGCGAAAGATAATATTATTGCAGCTTTGATCACTCAGCAGCAGCGTCCGTCCTTGCTTGAAGTTGGTGGCGTCGTTGGTTTCAGCTGTGGTATTGTAGTGGGCAATAGAAACGAACCGTTGGCATTGCGCTTTGATGGTGGTGGGTGTGGTGAAGGTGCATGACAAAATTCAAAAAAAGATGGGACATGGGAGGGTTCGCAAGAGAGCAACAGGGCAAAAAGTCAAAAAGAAACACCGAATATGGGGCTCGAACCCACGACCACACGATTAAAAGTCGAGCGCTCTTCCAACTGAGCTAATTCGGTGTATTAGGTGCTCATAACCTGATGACATTGACGGGAAAAAGCCTTTATCAAGTGTACTCACTAAGTATCTCCGATGCTGATCATCCTCCCAACCTCACGTACCCGTGGAGCAGGTGGTTGCTGAACTACTCCTACCTTTTCAGAAGATGATTCGTCACAAGAGGTGGATGGAGGAGTATGAGGAGGAATGGAGAGCCAGAGCTGCAATGGAAACTGATTCTGATTCAGAGGCAAAGAAGAAGAATTGTGTACATATATAGATGGATACAATACCTCCTCAAGCTCAAGTAGCAAAGCATCAGGGGAGAACATTAAATGCTGATGATTGGTTGTTTGGACACTGAAATCACAATAGTATCTTCGCTCTCACGATAAAAATGAGGCTAGCCAACATCGAAGGAGATCAAGGCAAATGGATAATTTGTAATTGTAAGTCCAAAGGAGAACCAATGATCACTAGATAATGGCATGGAACGCGCAAAACAAAATGAAAATTATAAGCCAATGCACTTTCAATTCCATCAACAAGCGTTGGTAAAGCATAAGATGTTCTGATGACAGACGTTTCAATGATTTGCTTTTGACATGAGTATGGTGAAGTACCTGTTGAGATATGTATTGATGATATGTGGCAATTTACCTCTGTTCATCTTCTTCAGTGAAGGCAAGAGTGACTTCAGCTACCTGCAAAGTACCACCGCCAGTGCTGATTTACTTATGACGGAGCTCAAAAGCAAAAGCACATGGCATGAACCTGGTTCATGGTTTTAGCTAGATTATCTAGAGCGACTGGGGCAAAAATGCAAAAAGTCAAAAGATATGGGAGGGTTCGCAAGAGAGCTACAGGGCATAAAGTCAAAAAGAAACACCGAATATGGGGCTCGAACCCACGACCACACGATTAAAAGTCGAGCGCTCTTCCAACTGAGCTAATTCGGTAGCTGGCGACAAAGGTGGTATTTTGCTATCTAATTTACATGCAAACCGCTCTGTCTTATTCCTACGACCCTTTAGGAGTGACAGGAGTGTTACTAAGCTGCTGTTACCAAGCTGCTGCTTGAGTTGCCACCTTCATATGCACTAGTTTATGGCCTGGTAGGTAGTCATTATCCTTGAAAGCATTCTGTAATCTCAGTTACTAGATTAATGTGCCCACCTCTCTCTGAGGATAGGGTATGTACAAAGTTGCACAATCTATGATTGATGATGATGAAATCAGTCAAGTAAAGCAAGTATTTAAGGCATCAAAAGAGTAAAGTGCTTGACTGCTGCCTTAAAACACTCTATTCCCAGTACATAATATATAAAAAATGCAAGTAATGATTCATCATGATAAGTACATAGAGTATAACATACAAGCTAATCTTCATTCCATATTCTCCCACAATTCAAACAACGACATCGTTCCACAACTGTCTCGCCGCGGTCCTTCATTCCCCACACTTCACCTTTTGTCATGTCACTGTTTCGACTAGTACTGTTCCCAACAATTTCAATGTTTGTACTTTTACAAGAGGTGCAGTATTTGCTTGCAGCATTGGTATTGAACGACTCAATCATTTCTTTTTCCATATCATCCCAGTTGCGTTTTGCTTTTTGCTTTTTATCGCCTGTATTATTATTGCCTTTACTCGTGGCATCATTTGAGTCCAAGATTTGATGCCATATAGAGGAAGGCTTTTTTCGCTTGCGGTATGGATTGTTCATTGCATCAGTTTCTCTTCTATGCTGTTGTATAGGCACTGGTTTCTGCTTCGCAACATTGTCCAAGTTGATATTGGGATTTTGCAATCTACGGAGTTTTTCTGGTAAAACAGCTTCCCGAATGAATCCCCCTTCTGTATCATTACTTTTTGCAGTTCGTCCATTCTGTTCAGGTGACTTCCTCTTGCTGTTACTCCGAGGGAAATTGTACTTTCTCACTTGAGAAGGCATGGATTTAAACGAAGATGGCCCATCAGTCAACAGACTTGCCAATGGATCATCTGCATTATTTTTGGTGTTCTGAAATGCTCTCGCAGACGCTTCCCCAATTTCAGTTCGCAGCTCTACAAATGCCTCTGCAAATAACTCTTGTACGTTTGGTAATTGCTTCTTCAGTCGTTCATTTTCTACCAGCAGAGAAGTCTTTTTATTCTTCGTTCGTCCTGCTTTCTTATTATTCTTGGGGCCGTAGTCATTGTGTTTTCCAGTACTGTAGTAATGTAAAAGGCAGAAGCATTGCGATGAAGCAATGCCGGGGATGACAAAGCAGGACTCTCCCTTGCATATTACGCATGGTTTGAGTGTCGCTGCTGTCGCTGCTGCTGACGAAGATGTTTTATTGATGAAAGACATTGCTCTCTATTATTTGCCCACCTTCCTACATATTGTACCAACAATGCGGCATGGACGAAATCACAAACAAAAAGGAGAAAGGAGGGAGGGAAATTTGTGCAGCTACGTAGGAATTAGTTTGAATCTCTTGTTTGTCAAGCAACCACAAAAACCATTTTTGCCTCACAAACCATCACATCGAATCTGCCACTGGCATAAAATCTTTCAACTTAGTGCGTCATTCTACACTATCAGCACTATCAAAGCAGTATAATATCATCATGACTCTATTAGGAAGCCACACACCAGCGGCAGCATTCGCTGGCGTTAGAACACTCACCAATAGCCACCGCTCACTTCAAATTCTAACAAAGAATGCTCCCTACGCACTTCCATCTGTGGTGCCAAATTCAGCCGCCAGGATAGCCAGTAATACTGCCTTGAATAGCCTAAACCCCATCGCTCTTCTCGGAGGTGCAGCACAAGATACACTTGGACCAGCAGCCATATGTACAATGGCTCTTCTTGCTGTGCAATATTGTGCACAACCGCCATTGACACGTAAATTTCTCGATAGTCGCGTCAATAAGAAGGGGATTACAATGGTCGAAGAAATCTGCAAGATGGGGTTATCGGCAATGTTTTTCATGAGCATGGGTAAGGATGTAGTGGCATCGAGTCTGAAGGGGTGGACGCTCCAGTCATCTCTGCTTTTAGCTGGTCTACCTGCAGTATTGTATGCAACACAGGGAGTGCTTACTTATCTGGGCTATCAACATACCGATTCGGTTACATTCAATGGTTTGAACCAAACAAAAACGCTATCAGCAGCCCTCTGGTGCTACTTATTAATGGGCATGAGGCAAAGTCCAGTGCAAATTGTCGCTTTGGGTGTCCTTGTCTTCTCGGCTCTATTGTTTCAAGGTACTATTTCCTTCTCAAGTTTGTTTGGAAAGAGTGATGACAAAAGTAAGGACGCAAAAGGAGGAGAGAAGAAACAGACTAGTTTGTCAAAGGGAATTCTTCCTTGTCTTGGAGCTGCTGCTATCTCGGGATTAGCAGGTGCTCTCTCCCAAAAGGGAGTGCAAGTGGCAGGTGGATCAGGTCGAAACCCTTACCTCTACACGATGGAGCTTGGATTATACTCTTGTTGCAGCCTTATCGTATCCATATTTGCCACCAAAAATGGAAGGAAAGCATTGAGAGAAGAGGGTGGTATCTTCAAACACTGGACGCCCATGTCTCTCATTCCCATTGTTGTGAGGGCGCTTGGTGGCGTGTTAACAGCATTGGTTCACAAGTATGCTGGAGCTACAAGGAAGGGGTATGCTCTTATTGCGGGGCTAATAATGACAGGATTGACTCAAAGTGTTATAGAAGGAGAGAGATTATCTTTTGATGAGCTCTTAGCGGTGGTATTTGTGATTTTGAGCTCTTATCTCCATCTGTCGTATCCTCCAATCGCTGTGTAAGGAATAGTATTCGAGTAGTATTCAAAATAGATGTTATCAGCACTTAAAGAAGTCGTTTAGATTGTACTACATACTATCATTATTCATTTCCTCTTCTTCTTCTCCATCTTCTTTCTCATCCTCTTGATTTCTTTCGGCGTCATGCCCGTAGTATCAAACTCGTCTTCGTCAGCAGCAGTTGGTGGATTGAGGAGCTTGATTTGGTCTCTTTCTAGCCCATTTTCACGATCTCCGTCAAAGAAGACTACATTGTAAGTGTTGCCAGTAACTTGGGCAATTTTTCCAGCAAAGAAGGCACCTCCGAGGTCAGCCTCTACCTCATCTCCTACTTTAAGTGCAGCAGTGAATTGCCAATTTGGGTCTAACTGAGAGGAGGCAGCGCTCTCCTGAGCAATAGACTCTCCTGAAACGCACCAGCTGTATAAGTCTTTCTTCAAAGACTCGATTTGTTCGAAGAATGGACGCACACGAAACAAGCTTAATCTTTGCATTCTCTCATTTGACATGGTAACTTCGCCATCATCTTTCTTCAGATGAGCAGTCATTGCATCTTCGGCCTTCCTCAGCCGACCTTCTTCGACTGCTGCTAAATACATATCTCTGTGTACGTCAAGTATATCCGAGCCGTACGAATGAATGCGTTCAAGTGCCTCAACATAGGATGCTTCTGAAACTTCAGTGCTTTGTCCAGTTGCTTCGTCCACCAAATTACATTTTGTTGCAAGTTGCTTTGCAATGCCTTTCATAAAGTCGGGACTCTCACTAGGAACAATATCCAAGAATTCCAACGGAAGAGCATCCACCAACTGAGAGCGAATGTTTTGTGGTAGTTGATTGACTTTTCCAACATAGCGGTTTTCACTTTGGGGCGACAACGCATCGTTCACTTTGTTTCTTTGTAATGCCGCAGACCTTGCAGCCAAGTAATCCAAATCCCAAACATGAGTGTCGATGTTGAATGTCAAATGAATCGATGTATCATAATCAACATCATTAGATTCTTCAACGGTATCAGTTGTGTGAGGAAAGCCTGCTGGAATGTAAAGTACATCTCCTTCCCTCGTTACAACATCCATTAGCAACTCTGACCCCAACCTTCCCTCACTTCCTTCCAACAAAGTATGTAGGGGCAAGCTATCTTCGCCCTTGCCTCTAGCAAATGGATCTGCGTTAGGTTTTACATCTCCATCAGTAGGTGGAGTAAACACCCTCCACCTCTTAGCACCCTCCATTTGAACAACCAGGACATCTTGACGATCGGTATGAGGAGGAGCCGACGTACGCATGCCTTTCGCCGTCACATACATATTCAGCGCTCCAGGAAGTGAAAGAGCATCAGTGGACGCCAATGTTGGCCCTGCAAGACGAGGAATATGTGCCCCAATATTGTTGAAGATAACTGTGCCAGCTTCTAATGCAGCATTCACTTCTGGCAAAGTCATTCTTGCATCATTGAATGAGGATCCAGTAGGCTGTGATACGGCAGCAACTTGCCAACCTTTTCTGTTGTTAGTAGAGCCACGTTGCGCATCTAAAAAGTCCTCTTCCAATGCCTTGGCAAGATGTGGAAAGTGGAAGAAGTCACAAAATGCATTCTGGTGTTTTTGTTCTGCTCTGGCCAAAATGTAATTAGGGACGTACATTGGAACACCACTCAAACCCATCAACTTTTCGCCACTACTGCTGCCATCTGCATTGTTTGTCTTTGCGTCAACTTGACGAATTGCACGAAAGATTGCATAGAAAGCTGACTCTGGTGCATCCTCCCCTTCCTCTGCGAAACCAAACTCCGTTGCCCATTTACTTCCCTCTTCTAAAGATTGCTGATATTCGGTGATGAATTGTTCTAGAAGTGACATGGATGGGCTGACTGGTTCTGATTGTATGGGGGTGGTATCTTCAATGGCAGAGTGCAGCTTGACATTGCTCGACTTGACAATTGGAGTGATGCGTAGCGAAGGAGCCGATGATGTTGATGTTGGCGTGAAGGCAACTGCAGAGTTCTCATTGAATGATAGCAAGAGGATTGCTGCAAGTGCAGATATAACTGCGCCTTTGCTGGCGAAGATGATATTCGAAGGTATCATTGCTCACGATGTCTCAAGGGTGAACTTTGTACTTGATTTGGTAAGAGTTTACTTGCAGCTACAAGTGTTGTGCCATGTTTTATGCAAAATGTTGTGTTCGTGCGTGGAGGGAGGCGAGGTTCTAGTGGACCACCCCGAAACATCACCTCTCTCTAGTGGGTATTTATTTTATCTTAGACATCTTAATGAAGGGGGGTAACAAAAGTGAGCAAAAGGAATAAGGGAAGCTATTTCCATTTCGGGAAAACAAAAAGGATTCAAGCGGCAACAAGGCAAGCAAGCGCAAGGCTCATGGCTCTGCTGCATCTTGATGAATGTTGCTGCAATACTACCTCTATCTATCTATCTATCTCTCTAGAGAGAGAGAGATGCACCTATTTCGACAGACATGTTGAGCGCATTGGATGTTTTCGAGTCCATCACTGGTTTAAATATATGGAACTACTTTGCAGCGAGATGCAGAATATAGCACAAAGGTTGAAGAGTAGAAGATATCAGAAGCAAAGCGACTACATAGCAATTAAGTAGAATGATCAAGAAGTTGTAATGATTTCCAAAGGATATTTTATTTATTATTATGACTAACTGTTGACAAAGTAGCACGTCCCCACACACTGAATTGTCGTTGTTGTAGTCCTAGTGGGAACCCATCTGTTATGGGTAAGGTACAAAATACTCTAGCACTCTATAAGCATCAGGTGCGTTTATACACCCTCAATGCGATCTTCTACCTCAGCGTACAACTCTTGCAGACGCTCAATGTTCTCCTCGGAAGTTTCCCAGTAACCTCTTCCGTTAGCCTCAAGGAATGTGGTAACCATATCACGGAAGGCATTGGGGTTGGTGTCGAGAAGTCTTTGTTGCATCTCGGCATCATTGATGAAGACGTCGTTGGCATCTTCGAAGACGAAGTTATCGACTTCTCCAGCGGTGGCGGACCATCCCATGGTATTTCTAAGACGCTTCTGGATCTCACGGACACCTTCGTATCCGGTGGACAACATACCCTCGTAGAACTTAGGGTTGAGAAGCTTGGTTCTAGCATCAAGACGGACAGTTTCGGAGAGAGTACGAACTTGGGCGTTAGCAGTGGTGGTATCAGCCATCAAAGACATAGGCTTTTTCTTGTCGTCACGAAGTCCTTGGACAACCTTGGTAGGATCGGAATCATAGTAGTGAGAAACATCGGTGATAGAAATCTCGGACGAGTCCAAGTTTTGGAAGGTAACATCAACAGTCTTCAAGGCGGCCTTGAAAAGATCGGCTTGCTGTTCCATCATACCAGGCTTGTCGGCGTTGAAGGCAAATCCCTTACGAGTGAGGAACTGATCCTGAAGCTGACCTTCGTCTTCCCATCCTCCATTCTCGATAGCAAGTCCAACGTTGGCAGAGTAAGATCCAGCGGAGTTGGAGAAAACACGGCAGGCGGCCTCACGGATTGACACATTCATCTCCTCAGCTTGCTCGATGGCGTGCTTGCGGACGAAGTTCTGGTCAAGTGGCTCATCGGCTTCGGCAGCCATCTTGATACCACGATCCATTAGGTTCATTTGGTTGATGAAAAGATCACGGAAGACTCCAGAGCATGAAACGACGACATCGACACGAGGACGGCCAAGTGTCTCAAGAGGAATGAGCTCAACCTTGTTGACACGTCCAAGGGAGTCAGCAACTGGGCGGACACCGACGAGGGCAAGGACTTGGGCCAAGGACTCTCCGTAGGTCTTGATGTTATCAGTTCCCCACAAGGTGAAAGCGATACTCTCAGGGTATTGACCATCATTCTCATCAGAGAGTTTCTCCAAAAGCTTCCTGACAACGTCTTCAGGCCACTTCCACAGCAGCTTGGGTTGGGATGGAAGAGGGGTCGAGGGCGTGCATGTTCCTTCCAGTGGGAAGAACATCGGGGTTACGGATAGGATCTCCACCAGGAGCAGGCATGAGGAACTGTCCATTGAGCAACTCCATAATACCACCGAGCTCGTTATCCTTCACAATTTGCTTCAAGCAGAATTCAAGGTATGCAAGCACAGGCTCCAAACGCTCTTCGCTGACTTCGGGGAAACCAGCATCGATGATAGCTTGAGTCCAGGGCTTCTTCATTCCAAACATACCTCCGAACATACCTCCAACCTCATCGAAAAAGTTTCTTCACCTCCTTCACGCGGCCATTAGAGTCAGTAGACTGGTTGACGAGGGCACGGGTAGCAGCACGAGAAGCTTGAGTGATCTTATCATTGAGCTCGACATCCTTAAGGACACCATTGTTGTTACCTCTGTAGATGTCGTTGATATCACGGCCAACAGATGCAGCAATGATACGTGGGATTCCTTCAATTCCATCATCGGGACGGTCAAGCTGGGCAATGTTCACAAGGGTAGCAACGGCTTCGTCAGCACTTGGTGGAACACCGACGGTGTGAAGCCCACAGGGGAGAAGACGGCTCTCAATCTGCATGATTTGGGTGTACACCTTACCGGTGATGTCATCACGACGCTCAAGGGTATCGTTCTTGGCATCGTAGGTCTCCAAGTCAGGAAGGTCAGAGATATCCTTGTCAAGGTTGCAAGTCCAGGCAGTAGAAACGATGGAGTTGACGATGGCTGGTCCACGTGCTTCGTTCTCACGAAGTCCCTGGTAGGAGGAGATCAACTCCTTCAATTCCTTAAGACCCTTGTAGAGACCGGCGTTCTCGGCAGGAGGGGTGAGGTAGGACACAGTGGCGGAGTAGGAACGTCTCTTAGCGATGGTTGCCTCTGAAGGGTTGTTGGCAGCGTAGAGGTAGGCAGATGGGAGAGAGTTGATAAGACGGTCAGGGTAGCATGTTCCAGACATACCAACTTGCTTTCCAGGCATGAACTCCAAACTTCCGTGGGTTCCGAAGTGAAGGACGGCATCGGCCTTGAAGATCTTTTCCAAAAAGGTGTAGTAGGCAGCGAATCCGTGGTGAGGACTGGCAGACTTGGCGAAGAGGAGACGCATAGGATCTCCCTCATATCCGAAAGAAGGCTGGACTCCAATGAAGACATTTCCGAATTGCTTTCCGTAAATAACGAGGTTCTGTCCGTCAGAGTTGAGGTTTCCAGGAGCAGGGCCCCAGTTCTCCTCCAAATCCTTAGCGTAAGGAGTGAGTTCATAGTATTCGTCAGGGTTCATGCGATAAGCAACATTGAGCTCAGGGGAGTTGATCCTTGCCTCAGGATCATTGAGGACAGCCTCCATAATAGCCTCCTTAGAATCAGGAGCATCACCGACATCGTATCCTTCAGTCTTAAGTTGCTTAAGGACGGCCTTGATAGAGTCGAAGACATCAAGGTAGGCGGCGGTACCAACGTTACCCTTATCAGGGGGGAAGGAGAAGATGGTGATAGCAATGTTCTTGTCCTTCTTTGGCTTTGTGCGCAAAGCAGACCACTTCAAAGCACGGTCGGCAAGAAGGTTGACACGGTCAGCAAGGGGAACACTACGTCCAGTGGCACCCTCACGTCCAGCGTAAATGATAGGCTCGATGGCACCATCAATCTCAGGAAGAGAAACCTGGAGAGCAACCTGGATGGGATGCAGTCCAAGCTCAGATGCTTGCCACTCCTCGAAGGATTGGAAGACAAGTGGGACGGCACACATGTAGGGAACGTTCAATCCCTTCAAGACGGTTGCAGCCTTCTTGTGATCCTGAGAGGCGGGTCCTCCAACAAGGGCGAATCCAGTAAGATTAATGACGGTGTCAACAATAGTCTTGCCCATGCTATCTTTGAAGTACTCCTCAACAGGTCCAGAGAAGTCAAGTCCACCAGAGTAGATGGGGACAACACGTGATCCACGGCTTTCCAACTCAGCGATCAAGGAGACGTAGTGAGTGTCATCCTTGGTATTGATGTGAGACTTCTGAAGAATGATACCAACAGTGGGAGCGGTCTTAGGATCAATACCAGCATCGGGGCAGAACTCATTGTTGTACCAGTTGAAGTAACTTTCGTTGGTTTCGAAAACGATATCGGGAGCAACAGGGTGCCAGATAGCCTTATCGGGAAGAAGGACGGGCTCTTCCATAACAGCCTTCTCCTTTCCAACCATAGCATCCTTAACGGGTCCGACGTAATCCTGACCAACCATGAGCAAAAGAGACTCGAGATTCTCAGGTGATCCTATTAAATAAACGAAGTGCACAAAGAGATAATGTGAGATAAGAAATAAATATTAAATGCAAAATAAAACACAGTCAAAGCAATTCATATCACTCACCTCCGAGCCAGTACTGGAAGGACATCATGAAAGTACGAGCATCAGCAGCCTTGTCACTGGGAAGGAACTTCAACACCTTAGGAAGAGTACGAAGAAGCTTCAACATACCCTCCTCGAAAGAAGATCCATCGTCCTGCTTCTTCTTCTTCATGAAATCAGCAACAACACTCTTCGACTGTCCAAGATTTTTCATTGTGAAGGATCCAACCTTATTCAAACGCATAACCTCAGGCATGGAAGGGAATACCAAAACAGCATCCAATTGATCTCTCAATGGCTCGACGACCTCAGTGACCTTCTCAGCAAGCTCCTGCACGAAGATAAGAGATCCAATGAAGACATTAGCATCGGCAACATCCTTCTTAAATTGTTCAAATGTCTCATCATTCCTCAACTCCTCCAACAAGTAACCAACAGTCTCAACAGCCATGTTGTCAGATCCAGCGTTGATACGCTTGGTGGCAGCAGTCATGGAAGATTGATATTGCGATTCGAGCACAACGTAGACGATCTTCATGGTAGGACGGTCACGAACATCTTCGGGGACAACGCGGCGAGATTCCGCATTAGATGCTGTGAACATACCTCCACGAGAACTACCGACATCGGTGGGGTCAGAGACGACCATGTCAAGTGAAGAGCGACGGGAGATTGCATTCTTCTGGTAGACGGCGTTGGTTTTGACGGCAGACTGCTGGATGACTTTGGGGACGAACGAAGTTCTAGTCTGCCAGGCAGAGGATGCCCCAATGGTGAGGAGGGCGGCAGCAGCTACTTTGAAAGAAGCCATTGTATAAAATTTATGTGGATATTGATGCTCTTTTGATGCGCACTGCAGCTGTCTGAAGAGTGACTGTATTGATGGATGCGTTCGTACTGATTGCGTCCAGGGATCTAAATTGAAGGTAGATCTTTCGCTGTGGTTGAGGGCGGAAGGCGAGGTCAGAAGAGATTGACTCAGAAAAGTGAGAGAGTTGAAATGGTGATCTTATTTTCACAGAAAAGAGCGGCTGCAAAGAACAGTTCTGACTCTTTTCGGGGCTCCTCCTTGCCGCGCGGGGCCCGCCGCTGGCTTTTGCTTGCTTTGCCTTCACGTGGATCTGCTACAACTTCAAGAGCAAAGAGGCCACCTCAGCAAAAAAAGTATCTTTTGCTTGAAGTGGGAGTCACCTAAGAATTTGAAAGTTTAGGCTAGCACCTTTGTTTAGGGGTGGAAGGAAGTTTCGAGGCAACGGACTTGGACGGACACAAGACCGGACACAGACCCTATCTATAGAGATACACATACCTCTAACGGTAGATACCAGTTACCCCGATGACCTCGCTACAGATCTTCATCTTCGATATGTCGTCCACGATGACACTTTGAGCTTGCAACATACACTGCAAACAAACTTACAATGGTCATCGTAGAAGAGGATGCAGCATTGGAGCCCTCCTATCCAGGCCATGCGCGCTTGCCCAGCCTGCTGTTGTTTTTCATATCGCGTGCCTACGCTACGCGAGCTCTATTCCCAAGATAAACGATTGCTGCGAGCAATTCTATTGATTGTCGTACTGCTCAATGCTCCAGTTGGACAATATATATTGTACCCGTTCATGCTGTTCTCGACATGGATTCATGAGTTATTCCATGGCTTGGCGGTAATATCTGTTGGAGGCTCAATAACTTGGTATGTGATTCATTGTGAAGATGTAACAACATCTTGTGCATTTTTGCAGCCAATTCATAATCTAATGAGCATCTCCTCTGTCTCGTCATAGGTTAAACATTTATCCGGATGGATCAGGATTAGCTTATACAGCCATCCCAGCAGGAGTTTTCCAGCGTGCTTGGGTTGCATCTGCTGGCTACCAATCAACTGCAATCGTCGGAGGCATAAGTCTCATGTTCCGAAGAACAAATATGGGAGCTAGGATTGGCACGTGTGGTGTTGGAATACTAATGCTATTTACTTGTATTCTGTTTGTCAGAAATGCATTTGGCCTTGCTGTGCTAGTGTTAATGGGATTGAGCTTGATAGTTGCAGGGAGATACCTTCCTCCCTTTTGGATTGGAGAGTTATATGCACTAATAGCAGCAACAACCTGTCTGAATGCAATCACGTCAGTTAGAGTACTCTTCTTCGTCACCGAGTCAAATATCGGGGGTGTGGACAAGTACATCGGATGCAATGACAATGCAAAATGTAACAAAGATTCCTTACTACGTCTGGAGCTTCACTGTGGATGGTTTTGGCGTTGTGGATGACCGCAATGGGTATTTTCATCAACTTTGAAACTCAACAGAAACAACAATCTAATGATGCGGTAATAGAGGGATTACAGGATGATCGGCATCCACTCACCATGACGGAGATGACTTGACAAAATAGGAATACATTGGCTTACGACAGCAATTTTACTACATACATAACCGCAAGAGAAAATTGTACGACACCGCATCGATATGACTACGAAATAACGGCATTATCGCTGCCACTTACACAGCCACAATTCATGCCATCAGATGATTTCTTCAAAATTGCGTTTCTGGTATGAAAGCTAACCTGTATCATTGCTTCTCCTTGGAGCCAAGGTTCGCCGTCTACTTGGCAGTGCAACGGACACTTCGTCTTTATGACAACTCTATTTGTTTGAGCTCTAACGTTGAACAACGCATATGGCACCACGGGTCCAACAACTGCTGATGCAACCATTCGAATAAGATTGGACACAAATATCACTTCTATCAGTCCATCGTCAGATGATCCTTTCGTTGCAAGATGATTTCCACCAGCATAGGATTGAATGTTCAGCAATATGATATCCCTGGTATCTCGTGGTATTTTAAGCCTTACCAATTCACCATCTTTATTGTTGACGAATATTTGAACCCTCTTTCTCAACTTTGGCGCCCTTACGCCTATTGGGCTCTTCTCGACATACACTAATTTATTCTTCAGTGGGCTGGTGAACTTTTCTGGGTGTTTTGTTCTCTCTTTGTGAAACTCGAGCAGCACTGTAGCATCGAAACCTAAGGAAAAGTAATTGCAGAATAGCCCATCAAAATATTCGGTGGATGGTCGAGACGACTGCGTCACTAACTTGTTGCCCTTCTTGGAATCTGCGTCTTCATCACGTAACAGTGCTGCAACTTCTGACAATGTTGCTAAAGACGTCCTTTCACTATTAGGATCATAATGAGTTGAATCTTTCTCTGAAAAAATTTGAGGAATAAATTCCTTTTCATCCTCTCTCAAAGTAGATGTTGGAAGAATCAATAATCTCCATCTATCCAGACCCACCAAATCAGCATTTACAACGGCCGAAACCATACTCTTCTGTGTCATGTGTTTTTGGAACCTTTTTCCCCAATTATACTGACGACTCAAGTCGTTGCCTGTGCCAAGCGGCATGATGGCTAATGGCAAATGATCTTTATATTGATCAGACAAATGCACGCGTCCCTTCATGCCGAGTATAGACGACCACACATTATCTAAACTTGAATATATCCAGCCACATGTTCCATCCCCACCGCAGGCCAAGATTCGTACTAATGGATCAAATGCATATTGCAGTAAGGTATCTTCTGGCATATGACCAGGACCACAGGAATGCAAATCTATCACATATTCGTTTCCCAAAAGAGACTGCAGTGTTCTGAGTAATTCTTTTCCTTTTCCACCTCCTGAAGTTGAATTTACAAAAGCAATCACAGTGTACTTTCCAGCATTGCGATGGTGTGATATTGATTGGCGTGATGATGATTCTCTATCTCTAGCTGATAATTCATTGTCGTCGGGTGACGCAAGTCCACTTCCCTGCGTCCCATTCTTCTGTAGCAACATATTAGTCACTACATTATCATGTGCAGCCCGTTGTATAACATGCAATATCGTGCGCTTACTACGTGTGATTGCTTTCGATAATGCAGTTGATACTCCTAATTGATCACGCATTCCATCGTCTTGGTCGGCGGAAGTGACTTCATTATTTTCATCTACAGAGGTTAGGCTCGATAATCTTGCATCATCTATCCCAATAATTTTATTGTCATCATCGCAAAAGATTGCAGCGCGATTGCGGAAGGATTCGTAGCCGCGGGTACGGTCGAGGCTCTCCCTGCGGTCATCCACTTCGGCCATGGTGATGATAGTTGATATTGTAGTGGATTGTACCACTTTGTATTGTACTTGTGCATTAGGCTTGTGGGTATAGGGGGCGGATATAAACGCGATAGTGGGCGCAGCCCACGTGGGCGCCCACCTCTGATGATATAGCCAATTGTTAGGCCATCTTTCTGTGTCAAACTCTGTCAAAAACGTGTAAAATGACCAAAATCAGCCTGAAATCACCTATTTCAGGCTCATTTTCATTTTACTAAAACAAACGTCGTAAGTGGGCAGCGCCCACTGCCCCCTATACCCACAGCCTAATTGTGCATAAGCTTCTCTTTATCTGCTCATTTTTAGATCTTGCTTCATGATGTGGCGACTTTTGAGAGAAGAGAAAGAAAGTTTTGCACCCAGAATGGCGGGAATCACCTCCTCGCCAAAAGTGCCAAAATCGGTTCAATAACCTCATGAAAGCTCTCTCGATTGCCTTCTTCATTTGCAACCATCGTAACAAAATATTGGTTGACTTCTTTTATCGCAACGCACCACTAATAAGGATCAAAGCAAGTGATCTAACGTAATCAAAAAGTTTCTCTCAAAACGAACACATCTTGTGTCAATAGTCATTACACTTCGTTCAACATTTTCATCGGCGGCAAAGAACAACCTACTTGCGTAGCAACAATGGTAAGAAAGTTGACTCCTCTATCATCGTGCAATCTTATATCATCAACAACTCTATGCTAACCGCTGCGCATATATACGTCCACCTACAACCTGTAACCTGCTCTCTCTCTCTCTCATAGGCATTCAACGACGAAAATTGTCCTCCAGGAGAAGACGAAATGTCCATCCACTCTGCCAAGGCAGGCGCAGCAGCTGTATTCGGAAGTGTTGTCTTTGGTTCAGAATTTCCCGATCACAGCTTGTGCTATTCACCATCGCCATTAGCTAACCGTCGCGTAAACGTTGTAAATAATCAAGAGAATAAAGCAAAGAATAGTGGTCTCGATGGCAAAGTGCTCAGCTTTGACAAAGCAACGACATCTGACAAGTCACCAAAGAAGAAGAGGGAGTACAAGAAAACTCCACACAAGCCAAAGAACAATCATACTGACAATAACGTGCAGGTGACATCAGCGCCATCCAATAGTAAGCGCAATCCCCTACCAAAGTTTCACAATCCCAAAAAGCAAATGAACAACTCAGTCATCAGTCGCATCTCCGAAGAGAGCGATAACAACTTGACAACAAACAGCAACAGCAATGTCAGCGTTAACCCAGTCATCAACAACGTACGCAGATCCAAGGAGGAGATTATCAAAAAGAAGAACCTCTCGGTAGCAGAACTTCGTGAACAACGTCGTCTTGAAACCGCCGAGGCGGCAGCCTTTAATGCCGAGGCAGAACGCACTAGAAGAGAGGTGATTGAGCTTCGAAAGAAGTTGTCGGAACGCTTTCGCAAGGCAAAGATTGAGCGTGAACAGAAGTTACGTCAGGAGCATCTTGAGAAGGTGGAAAGTGAAATCCAATTCAAATCACTTGTTCATGTGGAGCACAAACAAACGCTAAAGGAGAAGGAGGATGCGAGGCGACGTATGTCCATTGCCGACCGTGCCAAGCTAAGACAGAACAACATTGAGGGAAAGGAGAGGATGAGAATGATGTCTATTCAAGAAGATCAAGCCATATTTGAGGAGCGCCATGAGAGTAGTGTGGCCATAAAGACTGCCAAGTCGGACAATGCAGAGAAGCGTCGCATGAGTTATGCATTTAGGAATGGCGACGCTGGGAGAATTAGACAGTTGTTTGCCGATAGGGAAAATGAGCGCCTAATGCAAGAACATGAGAGTTTTGAGCTCAAATGGGCTGGTGAACGTGATGCTGAAGACTACAAAAAGCAGCTGGCAGAGCAACGAAGGCAGAGTCTAGCATTTCGTAATGCTGAGGGCAGAATGATTAGACACTTGGAAGCAAAGACGAAGCACGAGGACCACCACGATGAGCATGAGAGCTATGAGCTCAAGTGGGCCGGTGAGCGTGATGCAGAGGATTACAAGATGCAACTTGCGGAGGAGGAGAGAGATGATCTTGCATTCCGTAATGCCGAGGGTAGACGTATTCGTGATGATGAAATAGAATTGAAGCACAAAGCGCAATGCAGTGAACATGAGAGCTATGAGCTCAAGTGGGCTGGCGAGCGTGATGCTGAAGATTACGCAAATGCTCTTGCAGAGGAGGAGAGGGAGGACCTCGCTTTCCGTAATGCTGAAGGCAAAAGGATTAGAGATTTGGAAACAAGGGTGAAGTATGAAGGACTATCCAGTGAACATGAGAGCTACGAGCTCAAGTGGGATGGTGAGAGGGACGCCGAGGACTACAAACGGCAACTTGCTGAGGAAGAGAGGGAGGACTTTGCCTTTAGGAACGTTGAGGGTAGGCGAATCCGCGATAGAGAGATGGAGATGAAGCACAACGACCATCAAGATGAGCACGAGAGCTACGAACTCAAATGGGCTGGAGAGCGCGATGCTGAAGACTACAAAAAGCAAATAGCTGAGGAGGAGAGAGATGATCTTGCCTTTAGAAACGAAGAAGGTAGAAGGATCAGAGATTTGGAGACAAAGATGAAGTATGAAGGTCAATCAAGCGAGCATGAGAGCTACGAGCTCAAGTGGGCTGGTGAGCGTGATGCTGAGGAATACAAACAGGAGCTCGCCCAAGAAGAGAGAGACGATCTTGCATTCAGAAACGCCGAGGGCAGACGTATTCGTGATGAGGAAGTAGAATTCAATCACAGAGCGCAATGTAGTGAGCACGAAAGCTACGAGCTCAAATGGGCTGGCGAGCGCGATGCCGAGGACTACAAGAGGCAACTTGCTCAAGAGGAGAGAGATGATCTTGCCTTCCGCAACGAAGAAGGCAAGAAATCATGATGCTGTAATGAAAGAGCTTGTCAGCCTAGCAAAAGAACAAGAGCATGAGTCTTATATGCTGAAGTGGGCTGGAGAGAATGATGCAAAAGAGTATCTGGCGGAAGAGGAAGAGCTCAGGCGACAATCATTGGCATTTCGGAATTCAGAAGGTAGACGTATTCGTGAGCTTGATGAAGAGGAGAGAATGACAGATATAATGCGTGGTGCAGAGAACGAAGAGCTGAATGCTGCTTGCCAACGCGATGTACAGACAATACAAAGAAGCGTGTGCTGCCAGGGATCGCGCATCTCTCGTTCTAAGGGGGAAGGAAGATTTTAGGAAGAGACTAGAATCAGAATATGAACGCCAGATGCAGAATCAAGAAGAACACGAAAGTCATCTACTTGATACTCAGGCGTGGCAAGATGTGAATGATTATGTGAAAGAGTGTAAGGGGCGAAAGCGTCTCTCCTTGGCGTTTAGAGCCAAGGAAAAGCGCCGCCACGCTGGTTATGCGAAGAAGCAGCATCAAAAGAAAATTCAGCGGCAGCAAATGGATACATTCTACAGATCAGAAGACGCAAGACATGTTGAAATGGCTCAACTCAAGGAAAAGGCTAGGATTGCTCTTGAGGCTCTTGAGCAACCCCCCTGCTCCTTTAACGCAAACCCTTTTGATAAGCTGATGAGATGAGTTGTTTTCATTATAAATAATAGATGCATGTACATTTTTCTAGAGAGAGCAGGCTACAATACATATTATCGTCTCAAGGGCTCGGGCCTCGGGCGGGCGGTGGTGCTTTCGTTGTTTCGGATTTGTGTCATAGCGTGTCGGGAGATGCTAGATTTTGAACTGTCATAAAAGGCCAAGCATCTGCTTGTGCGTGATTATTTTCATCGATCCTGTTGTTCATGGTTCGGTTCAGGTTGAAGCCAATGATTTGGTAGGGCGGCAGTGTAGTGTTTTAATCGCCTCCTTTCGATTCAATATACACACTCTTGGATAAATATATCAGCAGCATAGTAGCAGCATCATGGATCCAGCAGATATGCTCGTCACAGCTGTGTCGGTATTGAAGAAAGCGTTCTTCCTCTACTGTGCATCAGCAATGATCTTGCCCATCCCAAGTGTATGGCAAGAGCATAAGATATGGGCACCCAAAGTGCTCCCCTCCCTATCCTTCTTTGGACACGTGAAGGTTTTCTGTTTCAACGTTATATGGATGGGAGTCACACTTATCGGTGGCGTACTCCTCGTGCCAAAATTCATCCTCGGAAAGATATTCGGATTTGATGCCTCCTACGAAGCCTACATGGTGGAAAACCTCACCGCTCACATTTGTTGCCGCCTCTTTGTATGTCCAACTGTCGAAATTCGAGGGGAAGAGAACCTACCATCCGATGATGCAACGACCCCAGCTCCCGTGTATATTGCAAATCACGCATCTCAAGTGGATCTCGCGGTGGTTTACTTTCTCGGAAGGAGGTTCAAATGGATAGCCAAAGATTCCGTGCGCTATTTGCCCGGTGTTGGACTCATCATGACTCTATCAGAACATGTCTTTATAAAACGGACCGGGAAGAACCGAAAATCAGTGTCCAACCTCTATCAACAGTCAAATAAAGCGATACAATCTGGACTACCCATGTTTTTCTTTCCTCAGGGAACACGGAGGATGGCTGTTCGATTGCCATTCAAAGATGGGGCGTACCGGGTGGCAATGGAGAATGAGAGTCAGTTAATTCCAATCTCGATTCATATCCCTTTGAGTTGTTGGAATAGTTGGTACCCTTTGAACTTGCTTTGGGGGGGATCTATGGAAAATGTTGTTTTGACAATACATAAGCCTATTCAGGCGAAGAAGGATAGTGATAAGGAGGAGTTGAAGAAAATGACGTATGATTCCATATTTAGTGTGTTGCCGTTGATTGGAGAGGAGATTGTTGATCAAAAGAAGACCAAATAAACGTGGTTGCTTTGATTGTGGTTGAGATACTAGATTTGATGTCATAGATGTCCTTTAAATTTACGTAATTGGTAATTATTTGTGTAGTAAGATGATGAGGACGACTAAATATCAGGATTACTATCTAGATTTTAGGTTTAACAGCGATGGCTTTGGAGACTAAATTACAATAACACATTCACTCTAAGAAGAGGTGCATATTAGTATGATGACAGGGCGGATAACCACCTAGCTGAGCTAGATTTCAGATGCCATCAAGCTGTGAGAAGACTGTGTGTGCAGAATGTACTCTTTCTCAATTCAATTTGGAATGAAATTATATGATAATACTCGTAATAAAGTCATATGCTGTCAAAAAAAGTACATGAACCAAGGGACGCATAAACAATCAATACACAAATTAGTCCCTCCATGACTCCTCAGTGTGATCATGAAGATACTGGTACTCTCTCAAATTTGGATTCCAGATCATTCCTGGCTTTGCCTCAGCTTCTTTTGTCACATCCTCCAGCAGACGCTTCCTCTCCTTCTCGTCTGCCTCCTGCTTTGCAACTGCTTCGGCCTCGGCACGTTGTTGAGCTTCCTCACTTCGGCGAACGTCACGTAATTTTCTTGCTTCCTCTGTTGTGATTTAATGAGCAAAAAGAAGGCCATATTAGTTAGAGATAAAAGATAAAAGATGGTGCAGCAAGAAAAACACATGATGCGCACAACTAACTGCCTTACCATGACAAACAGAAATCACATCCAATTTCTTCTCCAACTTATCCACAAACGAAATATCATCATCATCCACCTTGGCAAGATTCTTCAACCACAAAACATATCGCTTTGCCTCCTTCTCCAAATCCCTCCGTTGTACAGCAACAGAGTACATGGTACGACGTTCTCGAATAATCTTTCGTTGTGTATCACAAACTTTTTTGTACATGGACGTCAATTCATCTCCCACTAGATCATCAATATCTGCACTACCATCATCGAGAAAAGATGGAGGTATAGCTTCGACAATCCCCATTGACGATTTGTACTTATCCTCCAAATTGGCAATAGATTGAAACAATTCCAAGAAATTTTGACCCGATAGCACCTTTGGCTTTTTGGTGACATTCATTTGTGTAGTAGTAGTAGTCGATGGATTATTGGTTTTGCTAGTGCGTCGCCGTTTGGCTGCACCAGATCCAAATCCAGATTTGTTGTTGGCTTCCGAGAGAGCAGAGACATCAATGCTAATGTCTAGTAATTTTTGACCTTCGGTAGATCCCCCAAACATATCTTCTTCATCATCGTCATCATAATCATTATCTGAGGACGTTACCGACGATCTCTTGTCACTACTAGCTGACGACGACGATGGCTTTGGAGACGCAGCAGCAGCAACAGGAGACTGCTGCTTCATCACATTATTAGCAACTCCACTCCCACCCTCCCGATAATTATCCAACCCAGCCAAAAGATCCATAACAAACCTCATCGAAAACACCCGTCGATCCCCCCAAACTTTCACAGTCCTCCGCACCTTCTCCACCGCACTCCGATCCCTCCCCACAATAAACATCAAACTACTCCCCAACACTGGACTAAACGCCTCTAAAAATTTACTCCCCCGATTCCGCTTCGAAGTCTGCAACACCTCATTCGCCACATATAACAGCGGCAGACTGAGTGATGGGGACGATGTTTGTAATACCGATCGCCATTCTGAGACGGCGAGGGGTGGTCCGCCGGGTTTGTCGTAGAAACGCATCATTTCGCGGGAGGAGGATTGGATGCCTGGCATGGTGTTGTCTGTTTGGGACAGGGTGTTGCGGAGGGCGGCGGCGTCGCCCATGGTCAAGGTGGTGTTGTGCTTTTGTTCAAAAATTGAAAAATGAGATTTTAGGGGCAAAGGAGGATACACAAGTGATAACCCTTGCAGTCCTCTACAACAAACTTCTGACATCTTCACGACAGATACTATGCAAAATCTATTATACCCCTAAGAATATTCCGGCACAATCTTATTAATCCTCGGGGTATCTTTTCATCAACTGGCCTTGCGCCACCAACCATTTTTCTCCCCTCCATGAAAAAGAGCATGTTGTGCAAAGAACAAAAGAACAATAGCTCATAATACAATATTATAGAAGGGCATCGGTCAAAGTAACCTATCCAATCTCCACCTTCTTCTCTACATAACACATATATCATCATGGGTAAGCGATCAAAAGCAGGAACATCACGCCGCCAACAAAAGCGAGCCGCCGAAACGTACAAGGAACTCGAGGAGGTACAAATCGAACAATCCGATCAACAACGTGTCCAATCCAAGGCAGATGAGGACCTATTCGTACTCGATACAAACAGAAATGAATCCGCGGCAAGTCTAAAGGCAGCGGCTCGTGCAAAGAACAACAAAAAGGGCGGAGGCGATGATGCAGCATCTAAAAAGAGAAAGTATGAGCCTTCCGAAAAGGACATGAGACAGATCAAAAAAGTGCTCGAGGTTCATGGTGAAAAGGGTGCAATTGACTTGGCTGAAAAGGGCAAGGCGAAATTGCAGCAGAAGCGGATAGTCAAACGTATGGCGGGTATGTCAAAGGCTGGAAAGCCCACGTTTGATTTATGGGATGAGGCACCCGCACCATCATCCAAGACTACTGCCAAAGGCAAACGAACCAAAATGGTGGCAGTACCAGTAGGCAAACCAGCAATGGGTGGCACCAACCCCGTCGCACTAGTCCCCAAAGAGACTCCTCTCCCCGCATCATCCATCGATTCTGCCTTTGACGCACCAACTCAACCTGCACCCAAGTTATCCAACAAACAGCTCAAGGCTCGTAGGTATGCGCAGGCCAATGCCAAACCTCAATTGGCAGTTGAGATTGCCCATCCTGGACAATCGTATCATCCGGATAGGGAACAGCATCAAGATGCTATTGGGGAGGCATTGTCGATTGAAATTCGTAGGAATGAAGCGGAGGAGTACAAGTCCAAGCCGATTAGTGAGGGGATGAGTGACTTTACCAAGGAGTTTATTGTGGGGAGTGATGATGAAGAAGAAGAAGAATCTAGTGATGAAGAAGAAGAGGAGGGAGAGGAAAGCGCAGGTGCAGTGACTATGGAACTCATCAAGAAGAAGGGTAAATTGACAAAGGCACAACGCAACAAACAAAAGCGTGTCAAGGCTGAAGAAACAGCTCTGAAAGAACGCAGGGCGAAAAAACAATTTATGCATCAACTCAATGAAGCACACATTCATAACAAGGCAGTCAAAAAGACTGAGAAGGAACAGGCCGAGCGACAACTTGAACTTACCAAATTGCGCAATGAAAAGAGAGCACAGCCATTAGGAAAGGGTGTTTGGGAAACTATCAGCCAGAAGGATCCTATTCGTGCTCCCTCTCTCCCCGTTGCGCTCACGGATGAGTTGGGTAGTGGTAATGGAGGGTTGAGGACTGTTACACCCAAGGGCTCACTTGTCACGGATAGGTTGGAGAGTATGGTGTCGAGGAATATGATACAGAAGAGGAAGGCTGATGGAAGGAGGATTGTGCAGGGTAAGAGACGGCCCAAAGTTAAGGGGGCTCAGGGAACGGAATATTTGTTGATGTAGGCGTCATAAGTAGTTCTACCGCAAAATAATTATAGCATTACGATGTATGCAGGAGAAGTTGTCAAATGTCCATCATTAGTTCGTTGTTGGTTTCACGTTACCTCCCTTCATCGTCGCTCCCATCAAAAGCAATATCACTTTCAAACCAATCGTTATCAGAATCGTCCTCATCATCATCACTAGCAAAAGCACTTTCCAGAAGAGCTTGCTTCTTTTGTTGCACTTGTTGCTTTTGCTTGGCTTTATGCTCTTTACGATGAATTCTAGCATCAATCTTCCTCTGCTCACGTTCCAGAGCTAACCGTTTCTTCTCATTCTGCTCGTCAATCTCACGTAGTATTTGCTCTTGGGCGTTGTTATCGAGTTCATCCCACTGCTCCGGCGTAAGATTTCTCTTGTCGAGCTCATCGGGTGGTGGTATTTGCCGTTTCGCCAATTGCAACCTTGGACGTTCGTTCTCGTGCAAATTTGCAAATCTTGGAGGCGGTGGTTTCTCGCCAGTCATTGATAGCAAAGGAGTGGATGATGAACGAGTCATCCCCATGCCTGTAACAACTGGCTCGGGTTTTGTGCCTTCGTCAGCAGTACGAGGTGTTAGTTTCAACGGCACCCGCCCTTCAAGACGCCAGCCGTCAGATGAAACAGGTGGTGCCGCTGTAGAGCTTGGCTGTGAGGTGTTGAGAATTGCCACTGAATTACTGCCAGGTGCGGGGCCACGCCATTTTCTTGCAGCTTCCGATAGAAGTGGATATGGGACAGCAGTGTCGGCTAGCTTCTTGCAGTAAATATATCTACGGCCTTCCGGATCAAAGCTCTCCGTGTGGAGCCTCCAAAAGTCCGAGTATTCATGAACAAACTTGCGCAGGGGCTTTAACATTGCTTTCAACGAACACGAAGCTTCTTTGTCATCGGCGAGGAATTTCTTCCACTGCTTCTCCAGCTTGATTAACTCACTCATTCGCTCCTTGGCTTCTGCTAATAAAGCATCAGGATATTGTGCAGTATTAAGTTCGTTGCCAAACTCATCAACCTCTATGTCAACGGTCGTTGGACGCGCCCAACCTGTCAGAGATGACTCATTACGGACAGTCGATGGTGCAACACCTAGAGCAAACGCAAGGTTGCGATTCCTTTCAATCACAGCCTCTGATGGAGAATCCTGCTGTGCTCTCGCAGGAGCAGTCAAAAGCCCACCAGTCGTCGTAGTTTGTGGCCTGGAAGGATCAAAAAACATCTGCCGAGATAATTCAGCCCTGCGATTTGCTTCATCTCTCGCTTTTCTTTGGCGTTCTAATTCTTTTGGGTTGGTTTGCTTGACAAATTTGCCAATTTTACTTAAACCCTTGGAATGACCGTCTACCTTTGGAGCCTTCTTCGTTGATACGTTGGTAGCGGGAGCTGGAGCTGGAGCTGCCAATTCAGATGTTGCATTATTTTGCAGTGATGGAAAGCTATTATCGCGGGCTTGTGCTTCGTGACTAATTCTTTGGACGTTGCCACGAGTAGAATCCACAATTTGGCTCCTTAACCCAGGATTAATATCATCATCAATCATCAATAACCCACCCTCATCGTAGATGCCAGTGTCCGGCTGAAACGAAGTTTGGTAATTAGAGGATACATTTGATCCCCCAACACCACGCTGCCCACGTTCATGGGCAGCATACATTCTTTGAAATTGATTTGTTACTCCACCCACATCAGCATCTTCTCTCATATTGCTTCCCTGCCATGTTTGAACACGTCTCATGTCCTGTGTACCACTCTGTTGTTGCCTCTGTGTGCTGCCACCTGATTGATAAAGTGAATCTCGAATGGCCTGTGCTCTCTGTTGTAACATTAGGGCTCGTCCACCAGGCGTTTGTGCCTGCGCACCTGCGGTACTAATAGTAGTGCCATTATCATCGTAGGCTTCCACCACTCCCGCAGTTCCAAGTTTGTGTACTGCAAGGTAGGCATCCAACGCAAGAAGTTCTGGTCGGGTAAGATCACGTCGATTGAAAGGGTCAATAAACTGCAATTCCGACACGACATAATTCGCTAGTGCTCTCCCATCGAAGAGATTAAATCTGCGTCCTTGGATGTTGGCCGATGCATCAGTCTCCATCTTTTTATTATTTGGTGCATTCTTTTTTTGCACAGCAGGTGCAATGTCACCCCATTGTTCTTTCAAAATTTGCAGTTCTCTATTTGCTCCACCATCTTCAACAATATTGGCAACATCATCTGTTTTCTTTTCTTCCCCATCCTGGGGAGGCCACATGCCGGGATAGATGGGAACATAGGGTTCATCTACCACCAACGCAAATGGAGGATAAGACAAATCTTCTAGTGGGTCTAATGAGATGGGATCCTCTGCCCCTTCGGGAATGAACTTTTTCCAAGGATATGACTTTTGTTCTTTTCGCTTTGGCTTTCTATTACGGTTTCGCTTTTTCTTCTTCTTGTCGTCGGGTGCTGAAGGATTGGGGGTGATATTATTCGCTGCTTCTTTGTTGGCATCGTCTGTTGTTGCACTTTTCTTTTTACCCCTAGCCTTTCTATTTCGTTGTGTAGATTGTTTATTATTGCCGACTCCAGCAATATTATCGCTAGGTTTTGGTTTTCCACCAGAATTTGAATCAGCAAGTGATTCTGCAATGAATTGCATGGCCTGCTCCGTTCTGGGAGATGATGGAGCATCTGGCAATGCATTCCCGTTACCACCTCTATTAGCGTCACTCTTCTCAGTAGACTGACTTGCATTGCCGCGTCCGCCCTTCCGACCTCTTCGCGAACGAGATTTCGTTGATTGGCCATTTGCATCATCTCCTACCTTAGCCTCGCCATTGGTGAGTTCACTTTGGTTCTTACTTGTGGCTCCGCCACCATTACCACGCCCCCCTCCACGCTTTCCTCTTCGCTTGGCGTCTGCGCATCGCCCCGCCCAGCAGTCTGCGAACTAACAGCTGCAATTGCAGTTGCACTAGGAGAGGAAGATATCTCTGCCATGTCGCCCTAATTCGGTTATAGACACTGAACGAATATACCTGGCAATAAATAGTAACACAACTGTATGGAAAAATGATGCCATACGCCATGGTGAACGACTGGCGACTGGTGACTAGTGACTGGTGACTGACGACTAGTGACTGCGAATGGTGACTTACAAAAGCTGCGACATAGTCGATAGTAGCATGGCAAATACGGTACAAACTAGCATGAGCAGCGGAATATCCTTCTATACTATCGTAACCAATCAAAATGGGCCACTAAAAGATATAAATAGCTAAATTAACACGATAGATACGAAAGGGTGATACCAAAGAATGTTGCTGGCGGCCATCCAAAATTGGGCCTCATCAGGTCACCTACGACGCTGTAGCATGGCAGATAAAAATATAACAAAACTTGAGAAGTGGCGTATATCCTTCTAGAACATCGGAAACCAATAGTCTGAGGCCGCTAGACCTCATGGTCACCTACGCGTTACGACGTAGTGTGCAAGTGAGCTGAAGCTCCAATTGGCCTATAGGTCACTGACTGTGGATTGCATATTCACAGCGTATGCCGTCACAAGGCTTCCATACTCATGCATATAGGGTCACCAGAGCGTGAGATGTCTATTACATGGAGATCGTTGCTGGACCAGCTAGATACATCAAATATGGGACCTCATCAGGTCACCTACGACGTTGTAGCGACGCTGATACGATCAATCAATGCTTGAGCCGTGTAACAAGTGCTTCTATACTATCATGGCCAACTATCATGGGTCACTAGAAGCTGTGGATTGTCATATTCACAGCGTGAGATACGATATGGTGCTAGAGAGTAGAGCTGGTGGCCGTCTCAGATGTCCTTATCAGGTCACCTACGACGTTGTAGCGACGCCCATACGATCAATCAATGCTTGAGCCGTGAAAAAGATGCTTCTATACTATCATGGCCAACTATCATGGGTCACTAGAAGCTGTGGATTGTCATATTCACAGCGTGAGATACGATATGGTGCTAGAGAGTAGAGCTGGCGGCCGTCTCATTGGCCTCATCAGGTCACCTACGACGTTGTAGCGACGCCCATACGATCAATCAATGCTTGAGCCGTGAAAAAGATGCTTCTATACTATCATGGCCAGCTATCATGGGTCACCAGAAGCTGTGGATTGTCATATTCACAGCGTGAGATACGATATGGTGCTAGAGAGTAGAGCTGGCGGTCGTCTCATTGGCCTCATCAGGTCACCTACGACCTTTGTAGCGACGCCCATACGATCAATCAATGCTTGAGCCGTGAAAAAGATGCTTCTATACTATCATGGCCAACTATCATGGGTCACTAGAAGCTGTGGATTGTCATATTCACAGCGTGAGATACGATATGGTGCTAGAGAGTAGAGCTGGCGGTCGTCTCATTGGCCTCATCAGGTCACCTACGAACGTTGTAGCGACGCCCATACGATCAATCAATGCTTGAGCCGTGAAAAAGATGCTTCTATACTATCATGGCCAACTATCATGGGTCACTAGAAGCTGTGGATTGTCATATTCACAGCGTGAGATACGATATGGTGCTAGAGAGTAGAGCTTGTGGCCGTCTCAGATGTCTTATCAGGTCACCTACGACGTTGTAGCGACGCCCATACGATCAATCAATGCTTGAGCCGTGAAAAAGATGCTTTCTATACTATCATGGCCAACTATGATGGGTCACTAGAAGCTGTGGATTGTCATATTCACAGCGTGAGATACGATATGGTGCTAGAGAGTAGAGCTGGCGGTCGTCTCATTGGCCTCATCAGGTCACCTACGACGTTGTAGCGACGCCCATACGATCAATCAATGCTTGAGCCGTGAAAAAGATGCTTCTATACTATCATGGCCAACTATGATGGGTCACCAGAAGCTGTGGATTGTCATATTCACAGCGTGAGATACGATATGGTGCTAGAGAGTAGAGCTGGCGGCCGTCTCATTGGCCTCATCAGGTCACCTACGACGTTTGTAGCGACGCCCATACGATCAATCAATGCTTGAGCCGTGAAAAAGATGCTTCTATACTATCATGGCCAACTATCATGGGTCACTAGAAGCTGTGGATTGTCATATTCACAGCGTGAGATACGATATGGTGCTAGAGAGTAGAGCTTGTGGCCGTCTCATTGGCCTCATCAGGTCACCTACGACGTTGTAGCGACGCCCATACGATCAATCAATGCTTGAGCCGTGAAAAAGATGCTTCTATACTATCATGGCCAACTATCATGGGTCACTAGAAGCTGTGGATTGTCATATTCACAGCGTGAGATACGATATGGTGCTAGAGAGTAGAGCTGGCGGCCGTCTCATTGGCCTCATCAGGTCACCTACGACGTTGTAGCGACGCCCATACGATCAATCAATGCTTGAGCCGTGAAAGAGATGCTTCTATACTATCATGGCCAGCTATCATGGGTCACCAGAAGCTGTGGATTGTCATATTCACAGCGTGAGATACGATATGGTGCTAGAGAGTAGAGCTGGCGGCCGTCTCATTGGCCTCATCAGGTCACCTACGACCTTTGTAGCGACGCCCATACGATCAATCAATGCTTGAGCCGTGAAAAAGATGCTTCTATACTATCATGGCCAACTATCATGGGTCACTAGAAGCTGTGGATTGTCATATTCACAGCGTGAGATACGATATGGTGCTAGAGAGTAGAGCTGGCGGTCGTCTCATTGGCCTCATCAGGTCACCTACAACCTTGTAGCGACGCCCATACGATCAATCAATGCTTGAGCCGTGAAAAAGATGCTTCTATACTATCATGGCCAACTATCATGGGTCACTAGAAGCTGTGGATTGTCATATTCACAGCGTGAGATACGATATGGTGCTAGAGAGTAGAGCTTGTGGCCGTCTCAGATGTCTTATCAGGTCACCTACGACGTTGTAGCGACGCCCATACGATCAATCAATGTTTGAGCCGTGAAAAAGATGCTTTTATACTATCATGGCCAACTATGATGGGTCACTAGAAGCTGTGGATTGTCATATTCACAGCGTGAGATACGATATGGTGCTAGAGAGTAGAGCTGGCGGTGTCTCATTGGCCTCATCAGGTCACCTACGACGTTGTAGCGACGCCCATACGATCAATCAATGCTTGAGCCGTGAAAGAGATGCTTCTATACTATCATGGCCAGCTATCATGGGTCACCAGAAGCTGTGGATTGTCATATTCACAGCGTGAGATACGATATGGTGCTAGAGAGTAGAGCTGGCGGCCGTCTCATTGGCCTCATCAGGTCACCTACAACCTTTTAGCGACGCCCATACGATCAATCAATGCTTGAGCCGTGAAAAAGATGCTTCTATACTATCATGGCCAACTATCATGGGTCACTAGAAGCTGTGGATTGTCATATTCACAGCGTGAGATACGATATGGTGCTAGAGAGTAGAGCTGGCGGTCGTCTCATTGGCCTCATCAGGTCACCTACGACGTTGTAGCGACGCCCATACGATCAATCAATGCTTGAGCCGTGAAAGAGATGCTTCTATACTATCATGGCCAACTATCATGGGTCACTAGAAGCTGTGGATTGTCATATTCACAGCGTGAGATACGATATGGTGCTAGAGAGTAGAGCTTGTGGCCGTCTCATTGGCCTCATCAGGTCACCTACGACGTTGTAGCGACGCCCATACGATCAATCAATGCTTGAGCCGTGAAAGAGATGCTTCTATACAATCATGGCCAACTATCATGGGTCACTAGAAGCTGTGGATTGTCATATTCACAGCGTGAGATACGATATGGTGCTAGAGAGTAGAGCTGGCGGCCGTCTCATTGGCCTCATCAGGTCACCTACGACGTTGTAGCGACGCCCATACGATCAATCAATGCTTGAGCCGTGAAAAAGATGCTTCTATACTATCATGGCCAACTATCATGGGTCACTAGAAGCTGTGGATTGTCATATTCACAGCGTGAGATACGATATGGTGCTAGAGAGTAGAGCTGGCGGTCGTCTCATTGGCCTCATCAGGTCACCTACAACCTTGTAGCGACGCCCATACGATCAATCAATGCTTGAGCCGTGAAAAAGATGCTTCTATACTATCATGGCCAACTATCATGGGTCACTAGAAGCTGTGGATTGTCATATTCACAGCGTGAGATACGATATGGTGCTAGAGAGTAGAGCTGGTGGCCGTCTCATTGGCCTCATCAGGTCACCTACGACGTTGTAGCGACGCCCATACGATCAATCAATGCTTGAGCCGTGAAAAAGATGCTTCTATACTATCATGGCCAACTATGATGGGTCACTAGAAGCTGTGGATTGTCATATTCACAGCGTGAGATACGATATGGTGCTAGAGAGTAGAGCTGGCGGTCGTCTCATTGGCCTCATCAGGTCACCTACGACGTTGTAGCGACGCCCATACGATCAATCAATGCTTGAGCCGTGAAAGAGATGCTTCTATACTATCATGGCCAGCTATCATGGGTCACTAGAAGCTGTGGATTGTCATATTCACAGCGTGAGATACGATATGGTGCTAGAGAGTAGAGCTGGCGGCCGTCTCATTGGCCTCATCAGGTCACCTACGAACCTTTGTAGCGACGCCCATACGATCAATCAATGCTTGAGCCGTGAAAAAGATGCTTCTATACTATCATGGCCAACTATCATGGGTCACTAGAAGCTGTGGATTGTCATATTCACAGCGTGAGATACGATATGGTGCTAGAGAGTAGAGCTGGCGGTCGTCTCATTGGCCTCATCAGGTCACCTACAACCTTGTAGCGACGCCCATACGATCAATCAATGCTTGAGCCGTGAAAAAGATGCTTCTATACTATCATGGCCAACTATCATGGGTCACTAGAAGCTGTGGATTGTCATATTCACAGCGTGAGATACGATATGGTGCTAGAGAGTAGAGCTTGTGGCCGTCTCAGATGTCTTATCAGGTCACCTACGACGTTGTAGCGACGCCCATACGATCAATCAATGCTTGAGCCGTGAAAAAGATGCTTCTATACTATCATGGCCAACTATGATGGGTCACTAGAAGCTGTGGATTGTCATATTCACAGCGTGAGATACGATATGGTGCTAGAGAGTAGAGCTGGCGGTCGTCTCATTGGCCTCATCAGGTCACCTACGACGTTGTAGCGACGCCCATACGATCAATCAATGCTTGAGCCGTGAAAAAGATGCTTCTATACTATCATGGCCAACTATGATGGGTCACCAGAAGCTGTGGATTGTCATATTCACAGCGTGAGATACGATATGGTGCTAGAGAGTAGAGCTTGTGGCCGTCTCATTGGCCTCATCAGGTCACCTACGACGTTGTAGCGACGCCCATACGATCAATCAATGCTTGAGCCGTGAAAAAGATGCTTCTATACTATCATGGCCAACTATCATGGGTCACTAGAAGCTGTGGATTGTCATATTCACAGCGTGAGATACGATATGGTGCTAGAGAGTAGAGCTGGCGGTCGTCTCATTGGCCTCATCAGGTCACCTACGACGTTGTAGCGACGCCCATACGATCAATCAATGCTTGAGCCGTGAAAAAGATGCTTCTATACTATCATGGCCAACTATCATGGGTCACTAGAAGCTGTGGATTGTCATATTCACAGCGTGAGATACGATATGGTGCTAGAGAGTAGAGCTTGCGGTCGTCTCATTGGCCTCATCAGGTCACCTACGACGTTGTAGCGACGCCCATACGATCAATCAATGCTTGAGCCGTGAAAAAGATGCTTCTATACTATCATGGCCAACTATGATGGGTCACTAGAAGCTGTGGATTGTCATATTCACAGCGTGAGATACGATATGGTGCTAGAGAGTAGAGCTGGCGGTCGTCTCATTGGCCTCATCAGGTCACCTACGACGTTGTAGCGACGCCCATACGATCAATCAATGCTTGAGCCGTGAAAAAGATGCTTCTATACTATCATGGCCAACTATCATGGGTCACTAGAAGCTGTGGATTGTCATATTCACAGCGTGAGATACGATATGGTGCTAGAGAGTAGAGCTGGCGGTCGTCTCATTGGCCTCATCAGGTCACCTACGACGTTGTAGCGACGCCCATACGATCAATCAATGCTTGAGCCGTGAAAAAGATGCTTCTATACTATCATGGCCAACTATGATGGGTCACTAGAAGCTGTGGATTGTCATATTCACAGCGTGAGATACGATATGGTGCTAGAGAGTAGAGCTTGTGGTCCGTCTCATTGGCCTCATCAGGTCACCTACGACGTTGTAGCGACGCCCATACGATCAATCAATGCTTGAGCCGTGAAAAAGATGCTTCTATACTATCATGGCCAACTATCATGGGTCACTAGAAGCTGTGGATTGTCATATTCACAGCGTGAGATACGATATGGTGCTAGAGAGTAGAGCTGGCGGTCGTCTCATTGGCCTCATCAGGTCACCTACGACGTTGTAGCGACGCCCATACGATCAATCAATGCTTGAGCCGTGAAAAAGATGCTTCTATACTATCATGGCCAACTATCATGGGTCACTAGAAGCTGTGGATTGTCATATTCACAGCGTGAGATACGATATGGTGCTAGAGAGTAGAGCTGGCGGTCGTCTCATTGGCCTCATCAGGTCACCTACGACGTTGTAGCGACGCCCATACG
Source organism: Skeletonema costatum (assembly GCA_018806925.1). Taxonomy (NCBI): domain Eukaryota; phylum Bacillariophyta; class Thalassiosirophyceae; order Thalassiosirales; family Thalassiosiraceae; genus Skeletonema; species Skeletonema costatum. The sequence continues at coordinate 124,805 of JAHBBA010001232.1, forward strand.
ATCAATCAATGCTTGAGCCGTGAAAAAGATGCTTCTATACTATCATGGCCAACTATGATGGGTCACCAGAAGCTGTGGATTGTCATATTCACAGCGTGAGATACGATATGGTGCTAGAGAGTAGAGCTGGCGGTCGTCTCATTGGCCTCATCAGGTCACCTACGACGTTGTAGCGACGCCCATACGATCAATCAATGCTTGAGCCGTGAAAGAGATGCTTCTATACTATCATGGCCAACTATCATGGGTCACTAGAAGCTGTGGATTGTCATATTCACAGCGTGAGATACGATATGGTGCTAGAGAGTAGAGCTGGCGGTCGTCTCAGTTGTCCTCATCAGGTCACCTACGAACCTTGTAGCGACGCCCATACGATCAATCAATGCTTGAGCCGTGAAAAAGATGCTTCTATACTATCATGGCCAACTATCATGGGTCACTAGAAGCTGTGGATTGTCATATTCACAGCGTGAGATACGATATGGTGCTAGAGAGTAGAGCTGGCGGTCGTCTCATTGGCCTCATCAGGTCACCTACGACGTTGTAGCGACGCCCATACGATCAATCAATGCTTGAGCCGTGAAAAAGATGCTTCTATACTATCATGGCCAACTATGATGGGTCACTAGAAGCTGTGGATTGTCATATTCACAGCGTGAGATACGATATGGTGCTAGAGAGTAGAGCTGGCGGTCGTCTCGGATTGTCTTCATCAGGTCACCTACGACGTTGTAGCGACGCCCATACGATCAATCAATGCTTGAGCCGTGAAAAAGATGCTTCTATACTATCATGGCCAACTATCATGGGTCACTAGAAGCTGTGGATTGTCATATTCACAGCGTGAGATACGATATGGTGCTAGAGAGTAGAGCTGGCGGTCGTCTCATATGGCCTCATCAGGTCACCTACGACCTTGTAGCGACGCCCATACGATCAATCAATGCTTGAGCCGTGAAAAAGATGCTTCTATACTATCATGGCCAACTATCATGGGTCACTAGAAGCTGTGGATTGTCATATTCACAGCGTGAGATACGATATGGTGCTAGAGAGTAGAGCTGGCGGTCGTCTCATTGGCCTCATCAGGTCACCTACGACGTTTGTAGCGACGCCCATACGATCAATCAATGTTTGAGCCGTGAAAAAGATGCTTCTATACTATCATGGCCAACTATGATGGGTCACTAGAAGCTGTGGATTGTCATATTCACAGCGTGAGATACGATATGGTGCTAGAGAGTAGAGCTGGCGGTCGTCTCAGATTGCCTCATCAGGTCACCTACGACGTTGTAGCGACGCCCATACGATCAATCAATGCTTGAGCCGTGAAAAAGATGCTTCTATACTATCATGGCCAGCTATCATGGGTCACTAGAAGCTGTGGATTGTCATATTCACAGCGTGAGATACGATATGGTGCTAGAGAGTAGAGCTGGCGGTCGTCTCATTGGCCTCATCAGGTCACCTACGACGTTGTAGCGACGCCCATACGATCAATCAATGCTTGAGCCGTGAAAAAGATGCTTCTATACTATCATGGCCAGCTATGATGGGTCACTAGAAGCTGTGGATTGTC